>WBMW01003926.1:77355-101250 GCA_013396635.1 Penelope pileata | reverse complement strand
AAAAAACGCATCCGCCAATTATCACTGACACCCCATAAAGAAAGGGGGAAAATGTTTATCCCAGAGCACTCCCTGAGCACACGAGTGTGGGAGGGAACAGGCCCCGCGCCCCTCCCGAACGCGCGCGCTGTGAGGGGCGGAGAGGGCTGCCAGGGGAAGGGGCTCCCCTCACAGCAGCCGTTAAGGCCGCGCCCAACGCCCGCCCCGCGCGCCGCCGCCGTTTGAACCGCCCGCCCCTGCGGCGCACGCCGCCCCAACGGCCAATCAGCGCCCGCGCTGAGGTAAACAGCGGCGCGCCGCCGGCCCGCCGAGGGGCCGCACCAGCCGAGGGGGCGGCGGGGGCAGCGCGGGGGTTCCTCAGCCTCGCTCGGCGCCTCTTCCCCCTCCCCAGGGCCCCTCGGCCCCGTTCTCCCCGTGAGGCGGCTTCTCGCCCTGCCGCGCGGCTTCTCNCGGGGTCCCCTCAGCGCAGGGGTCTCCCCGCTGCCCCTCCGCGGCCGTGGGGACGGAGCCGGCGGGCAGGGGCGAGGGGCGGCCCTCAGGCAGCGCGGGGTGGCCAGGGAGTCACTGAGGTGGCGGCGGGGTTGTGCTTTCATAGAATCATTAGGTTGGAAAAGCCCTGTCAGGTCCCCAAGCCCAGCCCATCCCACCGTGCCTTCTGAGCCATGTCAGTGCCACATCCGCACGGCCTGGAACACCCCCAGGGTCGGTGACTCCACCACTCCCTGGGCAGCTGTGCCAGTCCATCACCACTCTTTCTGAGAAGAAATGTTCCCCAGTATCCAACCTGGCCCTCCCCTGGCACAGCATGAGGCCATCCCCTCTTGTCCCATCACTGTTAGCGGGAGCAGAGGCCAACCCCATCTTGCCACAACCTCCTGCCAGGGGTTGGAGAGAGCCATGAGGTCTCCCCTGAGCCTCCTCCACACTGACCCATCCCAGCTCCCTCAGCCGCTCCTCACAAGAGGAACTTTGCTAGGTCTGTCCTTGGGATTCTCCTGGAAGGATTCTCTCAGGGAGGGAGGGCAGCGTGGCTGTACAGAATCCTGCTGTGGGCCAGATGTCCAGTGAGGCACACGAAGATACAGCTTGGAGGCTTGAAGTCTGTCGATAAAAGCACTGGAGATGGAAAAGCACTGAGAATGGGATACCTGAACACAAACCCAGTGCAAGAGTGGAAGGGAGAGCTGGGTCTGCAGGCAGAGCTCAACATGGGATGTGGTTTAAGACAACCACAGCGGAACTTGCTCGTCAGGCTCCTGCCAGAACCAGCAGCTATGAAACACCAGCTGAATTAAAAACAACTCTGTAGGAGTTCAAACTGCTGACCTCAGAATTATCCTGTGAATGCAATCTTCTGACCTTCAGCTTTGAAGCAGATGAAGTGAGAAGCTACAGACTGCAGAGTGCTGCAGGGGAATCCCAGGGCTGCTGTGCTGAGACCGGTGCTGAGCTGCAGGTAACTAACAGACCTCAACATCTCTGCCTTTGGTCACTGCCTGCTGTCCCCACCAACACACAGTCTTTCCTATTGGCCTGCCCTCGAACAGCAGGCTGGGAAATGCGTGAGCTCCCATTCTGGCTCTTACACAGTTAAATCGACAACCTAGTGAGGTTCAGCTGAAGTGTGGATCCATTTGGAATGAATGGAATTCAGAATAAAGCAGGTGCAGCTCTTCCAGAGTGCCTGAATTGAATTTCTGAGGAATGAGCCCTTGAACATCTGTAAAAGGACACAAAGTGAGACATACACTTCCTCTGATCTAGAAGGGAAGAGGTTAACTGCCAATGACCGGTAATATTAAAATGAAGAAATGTAACAATGACACATTGGGTTGATGTTTAAAACACAGGAAGGACCACTGATAGAGTTAAGAAAAACATGAGGCTCTCAGACTTTATCTATAGGTCAAATGGAGTTATGACATGATCTCACAAAGAAACTCATGAGCAGTGCCAAGTCAGCAACCCGTGGCTTTTGCCAGTGGAGTGCTGGCAGACCTGAACAATGATTTATCATGCTTGGCATGACAGAACAATCCCATCGATTCACCTTTGGAGCTAGGCAGAAGTGCTGTCTGGTCATAAAGCACCAGACCATCTCCATCAGCTCTCTGCTCTCAAGCCACGTGTGCTGATGCTGTAGTGCTGGTGTCCAAGAAAGTCATGGCAGACTGGAGATGAAGAGCTGGGCATGGCTTCCAGAGCACAAGACAGATGGTTCCGGGAACAGAATTCTACAGCTCACACTGGAATACTTTTATATCTCTGGTGGGAGGCTCCAGGCAACCTAACAGAACCCCAAACACTGCAGGGTGCTGCAGGAGCGTGCTTTATGTTCCTGGTTTGGACATGTATTTTAAAAGAAATTAGCATTTATTTTGTTAGAAGAGGGCTGCCTTCCTTCTCCAGGTGAGACATGAGCTGACTGGCAAAATTAGATGTTTGTTTTAAAGGAGAAAAAGCAGTGATTTTAGCAAATAGAAGGACTTACATAAGGGTTCATCATTCGCACCTAGCTGCATGCCTGAGATGAAAAATGGATCGTGTTTCCTGCCAAAATAGCTGAGACCTGTCAGATGGTAGTTTTATGTCTGAAGAGAGGAGATAGATTCAGCTTGGCCCCTGAGCTTCCTCCAGATGAGGAGGACTGGTTATAAATGATGGAGTTGAGAACGGACTGCAGAAAATAAGCTGACATTTTCAATCTGGCTTTATATCCCCGCAGTCTTTTGATCGAGGAACTTTCTTTCAGAGTTGTTTTTTGAGCCTTCTGTGAAACAAAGCTGTACTTTGACAGATGAGGTTGAGAGCATTTCAATGAAGTATCAATCATTTTTTGGCTGGAGAGAAGGCAGCTGCCCCACGAGACTGGAACTGTACGAGGTGCAGCGTATTTATTGTGCTTTGTACCAGGACTTAGTGTGCTCCAACAGGCTTCAACTGCTCCAGCCCAAAGGAAAAACTGTGTAGGACTAATTCCCTGCCTCTGTGTAAAGTCAGGCATGGGGACACTCACGTGCTTGTTGCCCAGGGCAGAGCCATCATGGCAGCTGGCACTGTCTGAGCTGAACCCAGGACACGGGGAGGGTGCAGTGTGGTGCTAACCCAAGTGATGGCAAATAATTGTATGCATTTTGATACGTTGGCTAAACACAGTCCTGTGAATGGGGAAAAACATGCAGCCTTGCTTTCTGTTTTGATGAAAGAATTTGAGGATAGGTTTCAAGATCACTGAAAAAATCATTATTTTTTGGTATATTTTTGACTCAATTTTCAGTCCACATAAATACATTACCTGAAGATTTTGAATGGGAATGTATCAAGCTGCAATCACACATTCAACTCAAAGAAAAATTTGATGTCGTTCCTTTCCTAGACCTTTATAAGCCCTCTCCCACCAGGGAAACACATCCCTCCCTTCACAACCATGCCTTACTCATGTCATCACTTTTTGGCAGTGTGTGCATTTGTGAACAACTGCTTTCAAGGATGAGGCACAGGAGGAGTAAAACTTCATCAAAACTTTCTGAGGAACACCCTGAGAACTCACTGAGAATGGCAGCCACTTCCACGGAACCAGACCGATGCATTAGTTTCACAAAAACAAGGTCAGATATCCCACTAGTTTTATTTTTTTGTTGCTTTTTTATGTTTTAATAAAAACATATTAAAATAAATAGTTATATACATTAGCTATATCACGTATGCTGCCCAAGACAACTCCTCTGAGTGCGGCGCAGGCAAGCCANGGCGCGGGGCCGGGGCGCGGGGCGGGCCCGGGGGCTGCTCCCGGCCTGGGCCCGGCTCGGGGGCTCCGCTCGGTGTGCCTGAAGGCCGCCTGCCCTCACGCTGCGGGGCTGGGAGCGATAGGCCCGCATCCCGTCGCCTCCTCGCTCCCTCCTCTGCGTCCTGTGGGGCACCAGGCTGTGCCCCGATGCCCTGCTGTGGGCATCTTCCATCCACCTCCACCCGTCACCTGGGTCAGGGAGCACCAACTGCTCGGTGCCCTCCCGGATGGGCTGGGGCATGTTGGGTTCTAGCAATGGCAGCGCTGGGACCTCTGTGCTCACCTCGAGCTGTGGGTCTTTGTGCTGCCTCTTACTGCAGGGAGAGGTGGCATTTCACGAGGTTCAGGGTCCCTTCCAACCTGAGCTGTTCTGTGCTTCTGTGATTCTGTGATTCCATGATCCATGGCAACGCGTGTTGGATGTTGCAAAATCAAAGAGAAGCATGTTCTACTCGCAGTGGGCAGCGTCACGATTTATATGGGTGCCCATATATGCTTGTATTTCTCCTTTCAAGAAGGCTTGTACTCAGTTCTGTTCTGTTCTTGGCTTGGATGGGGTGTGATTATTTTGGATGAGGTCCTGGCAGTTCCTTTTATGAGAAGTCCAACCAGGAGTGGGGCAGTCACCGTCCCTAGGGGTGTTCCAGACATCCTGGAGATGTGGCACTGAGGGACATGGCTCAGTGGGCATGGTAGGATGGATTGTGTTTGGACTAGATGATCTTAGAGATCTTTTCCAACCTTTATGTTTCTATGAGTCCAAGCTCAGAGCCCCCAACTCCCACTGAGGAGCCAGGGCACAGAGAGGCAGCAAGCACAGGTTGCAGCAAAAGGTCCAGTTGTCTGGTTTGAGTCCTGTCAGATCAAGAGAGGTTAAAGGATTGGAGAGGACATAGTGGAGGACCACCAAGGTTGTTAGAGGGCTGGAGAAGTTGACGTGGAAAAAATGCGAAGGATTTGGGTTTGTTCAGCCTCAGGAAGGGAAAGCTCAGGGAGATCTAATCCCAGTCTTGTTTAAAGGTAACTGGGGAGAAGAAAGAGGAACTCAGCAATGCGCTGTGACAGGACCAGAGGCAGTGGGCACAAGTTTAAAATAAATCTTCACTGTAAGAGCAATTAAACTTTGGAATAGGTTGACTAGAGAAACGCTGGAATCTCCCTGCCTGGAAATACTCAAGACTTGGCTCTGTGGTGCCCTGGATAAAGCCATCTAAGGCTCTGATTGAAATAGAAAGTTGGCCTGGATGATCTGCAGAGAGCCTTTCTAGTGTGGACTTTTCTGTAATCCTTTGCAAAATTTGTTTACAACGAGAGTAGTTAAACACCAAGGCAGGGCCCAGGGCAGTTGTGACATCTCCATCCTTGGAGGTGTTCAGAGCCTGAGGGAACAGCACTGTGAGCAGCATGACCAAGCTGTGTGATAACTCTGCTCAGGAGAGCTCCCAGGTCCCTCCTGACAGGAGTCTCTGTATGGTTGTGTGAAGATAAAGTTCTCTGTTCCCGCTTCTTACACGCAGTGTTTTCAATCCTGATAATATTTTTGTCTGTCTGTATTCAATGCTAATCATTTCAACTTGTTTTATCACAAGGCAATTAGTGATTATATGCACATCTGCCAAAACTGGCACAGCTGATATAAACTTTACTGAATATTAATTGCTAACTTTCTTTGTTGAAACTAGGGAAGCTGTGAAGTATCTCACTGAAGCTCTTCAGTCCCTCAGTGAAGTCGAGCTTGAAGATGTAATTGACAACATCATCGATGCTGTTGAAAAACAGCCTTGTAAGTGAACATTTTTTTTTCCTAAGCTAGCTAAGTTTATCCTGCACTTACAATGTCATTTAGACAAAGACAGAGTTACTGACAGCTAATGCACTACAGTGTCATTCTGGTCTATGGAGTTGATCAAGATAAATGTCTTTGACATTTTGTTTTGTTAAATATTGAAGTTTGCAATGTCAGCAAAATCTAGTGTAATTCTGTCATTTGGAAAGTTGGCATCTTGGTACCACCTGACTTTTCCAAGAGTGGTGAAATTCTTCACTGCCAGCTACTGAGAGCTTCTAGCTGAGTTTGCATGGGCATCTTTGCAACTGAAACTATCATTTTAAATATTAAAATAAACCAAAGAAATAGCAAAAAATTAATTCACTTGTTCTTGGTTAGTCCAGGTACAGAAAAGAGTTAGGGTTGTTGAGCATTGCAGTCCTCAGAGCCTCACTGTGACTGCAAGAGGGGAACAGTTACCTCCCTTTGACAGAGGTCGCTGCCCGCACATCCAAGACTGAAGATACCTGAAACTCCACTGTGTTGGCAGGAGTGTTTTGTGTGGGTACTGCCTCCTGCCTAACGAAGACACTGTGTCCTGTGTGCCTGAGCCTGGCCCACAAAGCATAGGAGTTGTTGCATCTTTAGCTGAGGAACTTGACTGAAGGAGGTGGCACTGATGCCTGACACACGTGTGTTCACTGATCTGAGTTCATGAGAATCAGGAAACCTGGGCAGTTTTTGGCTGAGGAGATTCAATTCAATATGAATGAGATCTAAAATAGATATTAGGCCTTATGTGATTTCAGGAAACCTTCCCAGCCTCTCCTGTTTAAACCAGATAAAATCAAGGGTGGCCATTTGCTTCCTTTATATATAGAGTACCCACTACAGAAGTTACAGCTTTATATTCTTACAGTAGCTGTGGGAAAACATATCAGAGCTGATCAAATGGGAAGCAAAAGCAGTTTGGAGAATTGGTCCCCAGCTGAAGCCTGCTGGTACAAATGAACACATCCACATTTTTGAACAAATTTCAATCAGTACAAGAAGCTCCAGGGCCAAGGTAGTGCTTGGGGTTAGTGTACTTGCTAACACTGGTCTCTGTGCAAAGTGGGATTTTGTGCTATAAATTGCAGTATTGTCCAATCTGTAAGATGCTTGAGACTGCAGCTGAGACATGCTGCTATCCCCTGTGATTCCTGCTAGCTCACGTGGTGCCCCTTGTGCTCTGCACTTCAGCACTCTTACATGAGTTGTGATTTTATGTTGCTTGCCCTGAATTGGGAGCACAAGGGCTGTCTCTGCATGCTGATTTCTTCTCCCAGAGCTCAGCAGTCAGGCTTGGCAGCGCTGACCCAATCCTTTTGTCAGTCCTTGCCTTGGTCTCCCCTTCAACACAGCATTAGTGTTTGGGAATGTTTTTGAATTTCAATGATCAGTTTAACATCGATGAAGGCAACAATGTGCTTGTCTCCGAGATTGTGTTAAGCTGTTTGAATGCTTACTTATGACAGCAATCTGTGTGATAATGTTCTGAAACAAAATTAACCTCCAGAATGTGAAAGTTCTCATCTAACACATTTGTAGTATACTTGGCAGCTTTGCATAAACTGGAATTGTCTAGTTCTCTGTGTTTAGTGAATTAATGGTGGGCACAATATGTGTGTGGGTTCTCTTTTTGCCAGAGATGTATCCTTCTGGTGAGAATACTCAGTGATCCATTTGGGGAGAGAAAACTGTGTGTCGTTACCTTATTGAAAATATTCTTGTTTGTGTAATGTATTCTCCGGGAAGACTGAACCATTTTTTGTAAAATATTTGAGACCTGCTTGCTTTCTTACCACTTTCCATTGGCTGCAGTTTTAATCCTTTGGAATTTTCTTTCCAGTGTCAACTAATATGATTGAGCTGTCCACAGTGGAAGCAGCTGTCCAAGAATGCAGCCAGGCAGTAGATGAAACAATGTACGGTGACATTATTTTTTTAAATTTGATGTTTATGGGACTTGGTATGCATTCCCTTATTTCTTATTGGGAAATAAATGTCAGGCATTTTCTGCAGTGCTACACATGCAGTAATTGCTTTGTGCTTTTGTCTTCCTGATAGTGCCTTTGAAGGTTAGTAATGTTCCTTAGAAAATTTGTTCTCGTGGATAGGCCTCTAGGGGATTCTAAATATAATGCTGACATTCTGGAATTAAAATTATATGGTTATGTTGCATGTGACACAGGTTGAATATTAACCAATAAAATAAACTAATAGTTAAGAGTTGGAGAGAACTCGTTACTTCTTTTCATTTCTTTATTTCCTTTTCTCTAGGTGAAAATCATACGAGGTTATTTTTGTGACTTTCATAAGATACCTATTTTCTACAAGCACTTGGAAAACTTTCCCTCCAGGGTGCTGTTTTCTCCTTTTTTTTCTTTTTTTTGTGTAGCAGAGCTGTTATTTGGAAAACCATGATTGATTTTCACTCTCTGATAACAAAGCAGAGAACAATTACTTGAGCTTCTGAGAGTTTTATTTGTGATTGTGATGAATGTGTTTTCTTCAGTGTTTATTTTGTGTATTGACACCGTAATGCAAATCATGAAAATAAATGGTTTGTTAGGCATGTCAGATAGCACAGTTCCTCAGTATGAACCAAATTTGTTTGTGAGTTTTCTCCTAGTCAATGGAACCTTTACAATGCAGATGGTTTCAATGTGACTTTTTCTTATTTCATATACTTAAATGCACTTTTTGCTCCTGTCGGCACAGATTTTCAGGGCAGAGTCCTGAAGGGAATAGCTCACAGATCACAAGACCAGCCTGTAAAACTCTCCTGAATTATGCTGCAGAAAGCTTGAAGACAAAATTTTCAAAGAAATGCAATGAAGCCTAAGACACCATTGTCTGATAGGCAGTGATGGTTGTCCTTGTAAAGCTGAGTGAGGGTTCGTGGAACAGTTTTTGTCTATTCTGATGAGCTTGATGCACTTACAGTAAGGGGGTAATGGGAGGCATCAGACAAGGCATCAGAGGCATCAGAGAAGGGAGCTGCACCAGTAAATAGAATGGCACATATCAGCCCACTTAATGGTTTGAAGACTGTGCATGTTTAAACCTGTTCACATAAACCATGCCAAGGCAGTTCTGTTGTCAGAAGAGATAATGGACGATAAGGGAAGGAGATGTATCTGTCTGATATTTCTAAACACACTTCTGGAGAGTTCCCTTTTTGGAATTAGAAGGTGCTGCTCTAGCCAATACGTAGATATGATGTAGAGTGGGAGATAGGATGGTAACACAGTGATAGAGAGCAAAACAAAGATATTTTGTTCAAAATGTTTTCTGGAGTTGTTTTCTCTCCTTCTTGTTTGTTAGTTCCACCTCAGTTAATGCTGTAAATGCATTCTCATTCCAGAGAAAACGTTTTCAACATTATTGGAGCCTTTGATATTCCACGCTACATTTATAATTCAGAAAGAAAGAGATTTCTACCGTAAGTTGTGCATATTTTAAGTTTCAACTGCTTCTTCTTTTAAGAAAAAGCCTATGTTCCTGTATGTCTAAAAATCTATTTTCTGTTGTTTCCCTCTTGGGTCAGCTCATCTCAAGCTTGTGTGAGAAAGTAAGATAATTTTGTTTCTTAGAGCCTGACTGGCTCTTCAGAGGCTGTGATAAATGCTGGTTCATAAATAAATGTGCCATTGGGTTCCTCCTCACTTGGTAGGATGAAGCTGAAACAGCCATCTGTATCTTCTGTGGTAGTGTGTTCTGTGCTGCCTGTGATCTGACTGGCTCTGAAACTGAAGTATTTATCACAGTAAAAATGTTCAGACTATGTTAATGCCATTAAGGAATAAAAGAGACAATAAAGCTAAGGGCATGCATCACTAAATGTAACGATTGTTTCTTTTTCTTTCTGTATTTGACTGTTTGATTTTTGCAATAAATTTGCTCTGTCTGTTGCCTGTGTTTCCTAGACTGTAGCCTGCAACATTCTGAAGCTCTGGGACATTTCTAAGGAGAACTAGTGTGTTTAAAAGAAAAAAATAATAATAATTAAAAAAAAAAAAAAAATTGGAGCAACCAGTGATCCCCCAGGATGGGGAAAGAAATAAGTAGTTGCAGGAATTGGTTGTGAACGTTCTGCTGGACTCAAGAATTTACATTTAACAGCAAGCAGCCCAGACTGCTGAGCCCCAGAGAGGCTGTACTCTCACAGAGCTCGAAGTGTTGTTAGCTGAGGAATGGGTAGTGATGCTGTGAGGCATTGCAGTGACCTTCATGTAATGTCATTTGTCATTGTGGTTCGTGATTCTGCCAGCCCAGCAATAACATGGTGTGTTTGCAGTAGGAGGCTAATTCCAGTGCCACTTTCTAGCTTTGCAGGCCATCAGAAGTGAGAACTCCATGAAGATGTTCTGCTATACTTGTTCACTTAACAGACATAACTGCTTTTAAAGAGCTAACTCCTGCAAAGTCTCAGTCAGATGGAAATACAGGTCTTGAGGACTGTGGTTTGGAGGACAATTGAGTTGATGTAGCCTTCAAAATGCAGAAACACAGGGGCCCTAGCAGAAATCTTACTAATGGACTAAATACTTTATGCAGTGGTGTTATAGGTTTTGCAGGCTCCTACACCTTTTAGATCAAGAAATCGTTTCTGTGTGCGAAATGTACCTTTTTTAATCCTGATTTTGTTAAACCTCTTGCAGTCTGTCGATGACCAACTTCCCTGCACCAAATTTATTTGGATCTGCCAGAGATAAAGCAGAGTTGTTTCGTGAACGCTACTCTATCTTACAACAGGTCAGGAACAGCTTTGCTTTAAAAAAAATACATGAACAAAATGTTTTTTGTTTTTTTTTTTTGCTGTTCATATAGGTATAGTCTTCTCAACTGACACATACTGCACATGTGTTTGTGCATTTAATTACCATGTTGTAAGAGTAGGTGATAGATTTCTATGTGTGTCTTCCTCTTGTCTCTCCTGTATGCTGTTTGATTATCATGTTATTGTACACAGTGCTCATTGAGATAATATAAACTCAAAACCCTGGGAAGCTCTCACTCAGCCTCTCCTTGACGCGTTGAAGTTTGCTTCTGGCTTCTTTCATTTATTCATTTTCCAGTTTTCAAAATGCTCAGTAGAAGCCAGCCACCCCTTCGTCATCTCGTGGTGGGAGATGTGTCTTGTCCTCTGTTGGGGGCAGCTCCTGAGCAGAGCTCCCCAGCAGGGCTTGCTTCGCACTGCTGTGGTGGTAGCTGCAGGTGTTGGCAGCACCTGGAGGTGGTGGCTCTGGGCCAGTCCACGCACACAGCCAGGAGTCAGCCCCTCAGCACTGGCTGGTCACCCCTCCCAGGGTGACACAGGGTCGCATACCCCAGAGCATCAGCAACTCTCTGTCTTCCAAGGGGATTGCTGCCACTGGGAGTGTGTGTAGTGCAGTTTGGGGTCCCCTATCCTGGAAGGCCAGTTAACCACTAGCTAAAGAAGATTTAGTTCACACAAACGGTTTGGTTGCCATATTTACTCCTTTCTGACCTCTAGAAAAGTGAAGGTTCAGGTTGCTGTGGCTGAAGGCTGCTGGTACATGGGCTGGTAGTGATGGCTTTGTTCCAAGGGGAGATATTTAGACTGCATGAAAAGCACTGAAAGCAGTAAAAATTTTGACAGTGCATTTTCGTTATGCTTTCTGCACTTTAGTGTAACTTTCCTGCTCCTGTCAGTGAAAAAAAAAAAGTGCTTACTTTTAATAGGCCCTGTCCTGAAGAGAGAACCTGCTCTTGTCCACACAGCCAGCATTTCATGCAGCTTACCTTCCCTTGCTCTCTCCCTCCTTTCCTCCAGGTAGTCAGTAATTACTTTTAAAACCACTACAGATGCACTTCTTTTTGGGCTTAGTTTTATTGTCCAGTGTTCATCTATTTCTTAGAAGCAAATTCTTGTCAAAAGAGCTGGTTGTGCAAAAACAAATCAAACGGTGCTGGACAGAGCAGAGTAAGGGAACTTTAAAAACTACTTTGTGTGGTGGTTGTAATGAACTGACTTTTTGACAGTGCTCGTTTTTTTTTTTTCTTTTAACTGCATTACTTCAATTTTGGTTTCTGCAGAGGACTCACAGACACGAGTTGTTTACACCTGCAGCAGTCGTTGTTCATCCTGATGACAGCAGGAGCAAATTCCAGGTAAATGATCTTTTTTAAAATTTATCTCTTGCAAAGGGAGCTGTACTTGGTGTTATAGTTTAATGCAGTAATACTTCTCCAGTGACACCTTATTTTTCCATCCAATAGGGGTAATCAATGAAAATGAGTTTTTTTCTATCATTTTTAGCCTGTGTGTCAAAAATGCAGTTATTTGGCTTAGATCAGCATGATGACCAAGCTGCTTAAAACCAGCTAGGAAATGCATGAGAAATGTGGCTTCCTGAGGTGGAAATACATGAGCTGTTCAGCTTACAACACTTGGCTTCCCCTTGCTTGGGAATATTTTTCTTGCTTCTTTCTTTTATAAGCACTAAATTCACAAACTTTCAGATGAATAAGGTCACAACGTGAGTCTGTTCTGTTTCCATCTCAGTTTTCTCATATAAAATGTTCTCCCTGTGTTATATAGTTATTACATATTTTTAAAAAATGTGTGTGTGTGCTGAATAACAGCTTTTGTTTTGATCAGTTTGCCTGTTTCTCCATGTTCAGAGTGTGCCATCTTGTAGAAAAAAGCACCTGACCTTAGCTAAGTTGAACCTGCATCTCCATCCAGGCTTTGTAGGCATCTTTCTCTCTTGACAGCTTCCTATCCTCCTGTCAGCAGGGCCAGGAGCATTGTTTGTGCTGGTGTTCCAGGATCATTGTCTCTCTTGACTGCAGCTTGGCAGACCAAAATAGGTTTGTCCAGAGAACAGACAGCCTGCTGTGTGGTATCACTGATGCTGCTCTGGAGTATTCTCTCTCATCCATCTAAGGTTCCTCAGCAAAAGTAATTAGTGCTGGTGCCTGGGCGGAGGCTGGCCCTGTGGTTCAGACCAGATCCTGCTGAAGATCCAATTACAACAATTGACATTCATATGGAGGAGCAGAAATTGCCACTTGTTCTTTTCAGTTTTAATTCATTTGTAAGCAAAGCAACCACAACAAATATTTACTTGCAGAGCACTTCTTTATGCTAGCAGCCATTATTGGAAATATTTCCCTACGCTCTGCTACATTTGACATTCAGAAATATGTCCCTGATTTTCTAATGAGCCCGAATTCTGTCCTAGCTTGTGTATTTATGTGCGAGTGTGTGTGTGCTGTCTGGTGCTTTGTCTTGGTTGCTCTAACTTGCTGTTTGGAGACTTGGATTTAATCCTGACATGATTCCTTGCCTTTGGTTCCAGCTTAAAACAATAGAAACTCTGTTGGGCAATACAGCAAAAGTGGGGGAAGTGATTGTCCTTGGGATGATAACTCAGCTTAAGGAGGTAAGTTGCTGTTTATTGTGAAATATCCAGATCACCATTCATTCAGCATTATAATATAGTAGAAAATGAGAAGATTTAAATATCTCAGCACTTTATCCTGCTGTGTCAGTGACAGAACTCCCTCCCATCAGTGTCATAGTGGTGCAAGATTCATTCCTTAAAACAGAGGTTGGTGTTTTCTAGGTGTGCTCCTTATTGAAGTGCTGAAGCCTCCCCTCACTGTGTTTGGACTTGCCACTGCATTGACCTCTGGTGGAGGGGAGGGGTGCACCAGCAATCAGAACTGCAGGGAGCTGCTTACATTTACCATAACTACATTGCTTTTAGTTCCACCTCTGTGCTCTGCATTTATGATATTAAGTGCTTCACTAACCTGTTTATGTATACTGACTGGTAAATGTTCCCGATTAAAGCATTTACTTGTTTGGTTATGCTTTGCTTCATTTATTAATCCTGTTTTTTAGGGGAAGTATTTCCTAGAAGATCCTACAGGAGTCGTCCAGCTAGACCTTAGTAAAGCAATATCCTTTATCTGTGATAGGAATTGAATAAATTTCCTGTCGATCTGGAGAAATTCAATTTGAACAACAAAGCAGTATTGACCATTAAAAATTATGTAAATTATGTATATTATGCAGCTCCATCGTCTTGCTTCTTTTGCAAGTTATGTGGTTGCTGCAGCTCGGTGCCCTTTCAGAGGCTGTTAGGACAAGGGCAGTGTTGCTGCTGGTGGAAGCAGAGCGTGTTCTGTTTGTGTACTGTTTGTGAGCTCACCTGCTCAGCCGCCATACGATCTCTTGGCTCTTCAGGCAGCCTGTGAACTTCCAGTAGAGTCCAAATATATTACACCAGCTGGAACGCCAACTTTGGCTCAAGAATTACTCTAAGAGTCCTGCTCTAAGAAAAATACATTTCTTAACCATTCTGCACCAGTTCCACAGTGGTTTGTACACCGAATCATGCTTTGTTTTGGCTGAAGGTAAAGCAGACTGTTATTTTTTTGAACTTGGAATGAATTGTTCTGCACGTGGCTGTTGCTGCAGTTCGATGTTTGCCAAATGTGGCTAAAGAGATAAGTCTCACATTGGTGGGGCTTGACCATGAGCTGAGTTTGTGACTGAGGTTTTTGGCCCTAAGCCTGTTGTCTTTGGGCTCTGGAGGCAGAGCTCTGTGAAATGCTGTGGTTTTCAGTGATGTCAGTGGGATGGGAGCATCCCAAGCAGTGCTGAGGATTGCCCTTAGTCTGTCTGCAGCGTGCTTGGAGAAGATCTGTCTCAATGACAAAGGCAGAGCAGAAGAACCAAACAGTATGATTTAACAATACAAAAATGCTGCTGTCTGTGGGCAAAGCCTTGGTCCTGCAGAAGTTTCTTATGAAGACAGTGTAAGTGTTTGCAGTTTTGGAGCCTTAGACATGTTTCGGTGCAATGATGGACATTGCTGTTTGTAGGATGTTGCTTTGTGCGTTCTTTTAATGCGTGTTCTGTTTAAAAGTTCTAAAATAAACTAAGCAGAAGTCAAGAGCAAGTGGGGACAACTATCACTGTGTTATTTGTATTTTAAAAGAATAGAAATGAGATGGCAGTTCTCAAGAAAGGGTGCAGTTTGGTGCAGACTCCTCAGGGACAGAGCCAGCGAAAATGATTCCTGTTTCCCTACATTCTTACTCAGTTGGGCTGAGAGAAGAGATTGCTGCTGTGCAGCAGATCCATTCAAAGGAATGGTCGAGGTGCAAAGCAGTTGGTTTCTTGCTCAGCCTGTATCTCAGCCAGATAGCTCCCTGCTCTGCTTCCCCCCTGAGCAGTGCAGGGACTGGTGATGTCACAACAGAGGGATTGGTGGAGGCTGGGACTCGCTGTGCAACACAGCTGCCAACCGTCTGACTAACGTCTAGGACTTGATGTTGTTATAAAAAATAAAGGTTATTTTCTTGTTCAAAAATGTCTTAGGTTGGTATGAAGATGAAGTTTTTCATGTGAACGCTTTTGGATTTCCACCTACTGAGCCGTCTGCTGCCACGAGGTGTGTATGACGCTGACTTTGAGCAGCCTCCCTCTGACTTTGTGTTTTGTTGTGGGTTTCCAAGTGAACTCACTATTATTTTCTAATTTTTGTGACATGGAAGGATGCTGTTATTTCCCCTCCCCAAATGTTTCAAAATAAAAGAAATTTTAAGGAGGCAGTTTTGAGACTTGCATGTTGTCCGTGTTAATAAGCACTGAGATCTCAGCCCTTCTCAACTGCAAAAGGGAATAAGGAGCTCCTTACTGCTCAAGGAATGGATGTGGGAGGGAACCCAGGGTATGTATGACCCTGAGATGAGCTGTGTAACTATGCTTCAGATCTAGGTGACTGCCATTTCTCTTCCTTGGTTTCTTCATGAAGCACTAAGTGATACCATCTGAGCTATCTTTCATCATAACAGTAATTAAAATGGCTCAAGTGATTCGTAATCAAAACTAGTAATGATTTGGGAAGAAAACAGAATTAACTTGAGTATTTTAATAATGCAGAGCCTTCTATGGGAACATAAACTTCTTTGGAGGACCTTCCTCAGCTTCAGTAAAGGCTTCTGCAAAATTAAAGCAGCTGGAGGATGAAAACGAAGATGCCATGTTTGTGTTTCTTTCTGATGTGTGGCTGGACCAAGCAGAAGTACTGGAGAAGCTGCATACAATGTTTTCAGGTAGGTGGGACTGCTCTGAGTCTGAACTTTTAGAGAATTTTTACCATTGCCCTTGGTCCCTAGGAGCATTGCTGAGTGGCACTGAGTGTGGTGTGACACGTCTGATGGCTGGCCTGCCCTTGGTCCCCTGTTGTAGCTGTGTCCCCTCCCTGGCATGGGCTGGGGGCTCTGACCCTGTGGTGAGCCAGGGCAGGGAATATCACCAGTTGCCTTTGCTGGAGAGCTTTAATGCTGGTGTAGCTTTCTGTTTTTCATCCTGTGGTTGCACATTTGAGCATTACTGTCCACACAGGGGGAGCTGGGCAACTGACAGCAAGGCTGCTCTGACCAGGAGCTGCTCACTTTGTTGTCAAACTGTGATCTAAACGTGTGAGGTAGTGTTTTCTTGTATCTTTTTTCAAAAGTATACTTTTAAATGAAAAGCCCAACAATTTTCAAGAGTCTTGTTATTACTGTACTACCTGTTTTTGGTGAGCTTCGATTCTGAGACAGCTAGAATAAGTCTGACTGCTGCAGTGTTCTGTAGGACTGAACCCAAGCCTGAGTAAAGCCAGGGAGAGCTCACTGCAGTTTCAGTGACAGCTATTTGTATTTCATGGCTGCTATTCTATTTCTTTTGGGTCTTTCTCTTAGCAGTTTTAAAAATTGGATTGTATTATATTTTTGTGAGCTGTCGCTTCCTTTTCATAAATCACTTAGCACAAAATTGTTTTGGACAGTGGCCATTTTATGTGCCGTGATCAGAAAGTTCATGGAAGTTCTTCCTAGGCTTAGCTTAAAGAAAACTTTTTACTCCATCAGAGATCAGCACTCTCTCTTGAACGCTTTCTGGTTTTTACCAATGGAAAAATGTCAGTTCTCAAAATATGAACTGTTTCTTCCACGCATCATTACATTAGTAATGATGACAACATTTGGATAGCAAGCGTCTGTGAGATGTGTGAATTGCTTCTTTGTATTCCAAAACTGTTTTGGAACAGCTTGTCCTGTCTGCCTTAGGTAGAATGGAGGTGTGAGAGGGTGGCTGCTTTAAAAAACAAGCAGCGTAGAATGAAGGGTGCCAAACTGCTCTTCACTTCAGGAAAATTATCATAATATGTACTGAGAAGTTAAGAAGTTCACTTTGAAGTTAGGAAACCAGTTAAATATCCTGATGGAAGCTGGAAAGATCCTTGAAGCCAACTGAACCTGAGCTAAGATTGCAGACACTGAAATAACAGGAGGACTATTAACTCAGTGAGGTTAATAAACTAAGCTGGAAGAGGTGTGTATATTGCATTTACTACTTCCAGACCTTTTTTTCTTTTTTTTTCTTAAATAGACAAGTCATAAGCCTCATAATTATATAGATTCTTAATTCTAATAATTCACATTCCTCAAATGCTCAGGCAGTTCCAGTTGCTGTTGCTTTATAATGCTAAAGAACAAATTAAATATTAGGAGAGCCCTTGATTTGGAGTGATGCATGGAGGTCATTAATAATCCATTGCTGTTTCTTCCTTGCTGTTTTTCTTTTGAAGGAAAGAGTGTGTTTTTAAATTGTATTGTTATTATAGTTTTTCTTTGTCTAATTATATGACTGGGTCAGTGGTTGGTTGGATACACACAAACAGTGTTGTTGGAACTGTAAATAATGAAAGCCTGTGTCAAGAAAATAGTGTGGGGTGTTAACAGCAGCAGAGCTTGAAGTGCTGTTTTGGTTCCTGCGTTCCATGAAATGGGCTGGAGGCTGAGTGATGGAAGATACTGAAGTGGGTGGATGCTATACTCACAGATGCTTTGCTTTCCCAGGTTATTCCTCTGCACCCCCAACCTGCTTTTTCTTTTGTGGAAATTTCTCATCTGCACCATATGGAAAAAATCAGATTCAGTCCCTGAAAGGTAAGGAATTCTTTGCAGTCAGCCGTATACATGAAATTAAAACAGTGATGGTAAAATGATTTAGTTGAGCAGGAAAGAAGTGACATGTTTTTGTTGTACTGAACTGTACAGGTGATTCATGTAATGTGTGTTTGTTGTCTCACCAAGTGCTGTATCACAGACATTTTTTTCTGGCTCTAGGTTCTTTGAAGGCTCTTGCAGATATAATATGTGAATATCCCAGCATTCATAAAAGGTACACAGCAAAATGCTATCAAGAGGGGAAATGTGATTATGTTGTGAAAGGTTTTGCTTTAATTACTTTAAGAAAGCTACAGATACCATGTTTTCCCATTATTGTGAGCCAGCTGTGATCAGATAACAGGCCTGTAAGATTGTTGTGGGAGCAGTGTAAGGTTTTGATTCTAGCTAGAATAGCCTGGTCATGGAGGGAGCAAAGGTGAAACTGCCTCTCTGGAGCGTTTTCCATGTGGATTAAGCATGGCCCACAATTCTCCAAAAGCACTCTTTGAGTGAGCCCTTTTTTCCTCTGAAATTCCCTTGAAATCAGCAAGGTTCTACCCATGCAGTGCTGCTTTCTAGACCAATGTCCAGCTCTTGATGCTGCTATCTGCAGCTGCAGGCTTTCTGCACCAGCCCCAGAAAATATCACCTGAAACAGCACCTGCACAGAGCTTCTCATTTCTGCCTTCCTGTTCTTGCCTACGTGCTTCTCCACAGCTGCTGGTTGGAGAGCTGAGCAAAACAACACAGTCCTCAGGATGGATCCTTTATCTGTCCCTTCCTGTGTCCCTGCTCAGTGGAAGCACCATTCCAGGCCCAGAGAACTAAATCCCTTCTCCAGAAATTTGAATATATGAAGGAAGGAAAAATAAGGAGACAACCAGGCTTATCCTTTCTGGCTTCTCATCTTTGAGTTCATAACAGTAGCTGCTAAGCAGAGCTCGTTTCTGGAATGGGCCCCCAAAGCAATCAGTCCTTCTGTCGTGGTGGGTTCATGGTGAGTTGTACTTCAGTGAGGGGTGGATATGCATCTTATTTCTTAGCTGTGGTTGATGTCCTTCGTAAGTCCTGGAAGAACTCTGCCCCAGAGTATGTTCATTGCATTCATTTCTGAAATAATGGCATTATATAACAAATGTTTAGGTACTTGTGGGATTATTTTATATAAAAGTGATGTGTTTAACTTATTGCAGTAGTCGATTTGTGTTTGTTCCTGGCCCTGAAGATCCTGGTCCTGGTTCTATTTTACCACGGTCAGTTTGCGTCGCTTTTTCAAATTTTGAAAATTTGAGTTAAATAGTTAAAGAGTGTAGGAATCCTGGGTGATGCACCTGTTGCTATTTATTTTAGACCTCCCCTGGCTGAATATATTACTCAGGAATTTCGGCAGCTGGTGCCATTTTCAGTTTTCACCACAAATCCCTGCAGGTAACAGTCTAACTTACTGCTATCTTCATGTTATAGCTCTTCTTCTTCTTCTTCTTCTTCTTTTTTTTTTTTACTGAAAGACTAGTTTATTTGCAGATATAATGGTCTTAAAACTTTTAAATTCTGACAATTCCTCACTTGCATTAACTGTAACTACTTTTAAAGACACTAATATATAAATTAGTGATGACACCATCTTGAACAAGCTGGTTTGGAAGCACTGCTAGAAGTTCAATGTCTGAATATAAAAAAAACCTGCTCGAAAGCATCGTGTTTTTCTGAATCTGGAAGGAAAGAAGGGAGGATGGGAAGGTGTTATTTTAACTGAAATGTACTTTTTCATTTTGCTGTATTAGAGTAAGCTCAACCTTGTAATACATCTTTCCATCTGTTAGTGTTTCATCTTAATTCATTTAATTTCATCAATGTTTTCATTTAGGATTCAGTATTGCACCCAAGAAATAATTATCTTCCGTGAGGATTTGGTAAACAAAATGTGCAGAAACTGTGTCCGCTTCCCTAGCAGCAACATGGATATTCCCAACCATGTGAGTGAGCTGAGTTCAGCCCTTCTGGCTAAGATCTTGACTTCTTTTTATCAGCAGGTCTACATTTGGGTTGCCTCTGGTCTGCATACTCCTCCTGATTCCTAAGAGTAGCCAAGTTTGCTAAAAGAATTATAAAGAGGGATCTATGCATTTAGTATTATTACTTGCATTTACATCCTGACAGTGAAATAACAGAAACCAGGATGCTGGTTGATGACACTGAGTCGTTCTGACTGTCCCATTGCAGGTGCCCTTGAAATCAGAACTTCCTAGCAGCTGGTGAATGTGCACCAGCAGTCAATGTTGTACCACGAAACATTAATTCCTAAAGGCAAAGCTTAATACAAATTACCTTTTTAAGATGTAATCAATTAACCAGTGACATTTGTAGTAAAGCAGCATGTCACTTTTCCAAAAGGTCATCTGCTTCATCTGCCTTCTCACTTGAAGTCTTAATCCTGCTTTTGATACATTGACACAGCACTCTTGAGTTATGATTCTGTTTAATGAGTGCGCAGCAGTTGATGAGACTTACTGGTATAATTAAATGAGAATGATCCAGACAATACTGGCTCATTGCAGTGATGGATGGAGTCTGTTTCTATTTATTTTATAGTTTGTATTTTTTTTTTTATTTTTAATTTGTTTGACTCGGGAACTTCCAGTTAACTCTTTCCTTTCTCCATCACAGCAGTGCTCAGATTCTCTGTGAGCGTAGAGAACCCCAATGTGGCCGCTGATGCACCTGTTTTCTCTGTGCATTTCTGCACATACACAGGTGTAGGCTGTAAACCTTCACCTTTTTATACTGGTACAGGGCTTTCTTCTGCATGGAAGGGGAGGAGTTGTGAAGGAAACATTGAATTACATATTATGACACTTTCTGCAGATAGGAGTATGGGCTTCCTTTTGCATACTTCAGTTTTTCTTTGCCTTTTCTGGCTGTATTATTTTTTTAATTATGCCATCAGTGTAAATCCTGAGAGTGGGAAACGTTGTTACTAACATTAGATCAAATTAAGTGTCCTGAGGCCTCCTGTTATATTTGTGGAATAGCTTGGCCTGTGCTTGGCTCATCATTTTCTTTCAACAGCAGACCTTCACCTAGCCACTGTAGTGATTCTGGGCTTTTGGGGAAAACAGAACCTAATTGGAGCCACATGGTTGATTAAAGATAATAAAAGCTTTCACGGGTTTGAGGGGAAAGTTTCAGGAAACGAAACGCCCTGGATAGATTCTGCCAGATGAAAACAGGCATTAGAAGGGGGGAAGCCAATCAGCAGGGCAACTCCCAGGAGAACAGCCAAGGGAAAAGGTATCATTTGGGAAACAAAGGCACAGGTTCAGGGAATGAAGTTACCTTCATTAACATTACTGTTGAAGTGTGGGTCTTGTGGTGAATTGGTATTGCAAGGAAAACCCTGAGGAAAAAGGTTTTTTCCTCAACCAAACACTAAACACACTAAAAAAGTTATGGCAGTGTTGGTCCTTCCTGGGCTGGAGAATCAGGTGAGCAGATTCTGCTCTTTTTTGGAGTCTGATTGTTGGAATGGGTTTGAGATCTTCAAATATTAGCTGATACGACTTTGTGTCTTAGAAAACTGACAAATCAGCAGCTAGCTGTTGTAGTGGAATCACTGCTTTGCTGTAGAAATCACCAATAATCAGAAGGAGTGAGCTGCATAAAAATATTTCCAGGCTCAAAACTTCTTTATTAGCAGGACGTTTGCATCTGTAGGAATGAGTCTGACGTGTAGAAGATGGTTCAAGTTAACTGTCTGTGTTTATCTTGCAGTTTGTGAAGACCATATTGTCACAAGGACACCTGACACCACTGCCACTGTACGTTAGCCCCGTGTACTGGGCCTATGACTACGCCCTGAGGGTGTATCCTGTGCCAGACATGATTGTCATCGCAGATAAATACGACCCCTTCACTGTCACCAACACTGACTGCCTCTGCATAAATCCTGTAAGGCTTCCTTATATGTTACCAAAATAAGAATATACTAAACTTACACAACAAACCTTGAATGTACCAAATAACTTTATTAAAATATTAGGAAAATTAATGGTTGGTCAGCTGCCAGAGGGAGTGCAGTAACATACAGGTGTGTCTCTTACCATCTGTGCAGAGTTATACTTACACAATTGTGGTGTATTTTTCTTTACAGGGTTCATTTCCAAGAAGTGGGTTTTCATTCAAGGTGTTCTACCCCTCCAACAAGACAGTTGAAGACAGGTAAATATATTCAATTTCTCCTTTAAAAGAAAGCATCTTTTTATTGGCTGGCTTCCTAGTTATCAGAAATATAGAAGAATACAGAAACATAGAAAAATATAGAAATATAGAAAATCAGTGGTATAAATGGAGTGAATGTTCTAGCAGTAGACTTGCGCTTTGTACTCAGGCAATTTAAGAAATTCAGATGCCTAGCCCTAAAATGATAAATTCAGAAATTACAGTCAAGAAGTAACGATGAAAAACATGATCCAAAAATAAATGGAAAGATAGACTGTATTGTATGGTTTTCAGTAACTGGGACCCAATAACTGAGACCCAACGGGGGGACAGATTTGTTTTTGAAGATTATACTTGTTGTGTGGTTAATTACACTTAGGAACAATTCTTGGTTCATTTTGTGATCAGAACCAAACTCAAAAGCCACTTTTATGCTCCAGTTTCACGTGTTTTACATCTGTGCTTATTCATTCCTATTGGGGCCTTTCAACAACTGGAAAAAAGATCAGCTGCAACACCAAAAAAAAACCACAAAAAAGTATCAAAACGTTTACAACTGTGCTAAAAATTTGCACCAGTTTGAAATAACAATGGTAGAACCAAGTGGGAAAAGTGCAGTTTGTCTCATCTGCTTCTGATCCGATTTCATGTCTTGTTGCAGCAGCTTTTTGTCAAATAGGAGTGTATAACCCTCCACATCAGGGAGCAGATAAAGGATTGACCCATGGGATCTTTACTTGAATACAGAAAATAATCATACCGTGAGATGCTTTAGGTCTTTAGATAGATCAAAACGTTATGATGTCTTACAGAGATCAAGAAATAGAATAATGTGTTATTTATTGTGATTTCTTTTAAACTAAACCTTGCTTTTGTTTGGTATTTTTCAGCAAGCTTCAGGGTCTCTGATTTCCTACAAGACTGCAAAAAGGGATTGAGTCTGTGTGAAGCCAGCTGTAGCACTCATTTTAGACGGATTGATTTTATGATCTATTTCAGAGTGTTCATAATAAATGTCAGAGCCCAAAGTGGCTTATTTTGTACACGAATAAACTTTTACAGGAAAATGTGCTGATGTTTGCTTACATGAAATAAGAGTCACAGTGAAGATTAATTGCCACGACATGGTAAAAGAAGGCAACCAGAGGAAGGAAGTGCATGTATAGGAAATATATATCTTTTCAAAAGGAAGTGAAAGACGGAGAGCTTTGTTTTTCTGAACTGAGGGTGAGTTATCTGCAGCAGGACAGGAAGCGTGGGCTGGGATTTCTCTTTGGAGAGGAAGGGGGTGAGGAAGGTTTGTGAGGTGCTGATGACTGCTGGCAGTGTAATCAGTGGGTGATGTTACACAGCCAGGGCAAGGTGTGTGGGGAACATGGTTTGAAACTCGTGTGGAGGCTGCTGGATGCTGTCTGGAAATCCCACTGAGGGAGCAGTCAGAAAGGTGGGGAGCATGGGGATGTGGCAGTGCCAGCCTCTGCATGTAGCTTGGCCTGCAGGCTCTTCCACCCAGAGCCCAGGGCTCTGCAGCACCAGCCAGGCTCCGGGGAAGGCATGGAGGCCCTGTGGAAACCGTGGAAGCGCCATGTTGCATGGCGTCACCATAGCAACGGGGCGGCGGGGTCTGGTGCCGCCATCTTGTTTGGCGTCACCATAACAACGGACAAGTCCGTTCGGCGCCGCCATCTTGTTTGGCGTCGCCATAGCAACGGGCAGGCCGGGCCGGCGCCGCCATCTTGTTTAACGTCTCCACAGCGACCGGGCCGCAGCCATGGCGGGCTCGGGGCGACTCGAGGAGCTGGAGCTGAGCGCTGAGGAAGCGGAGCGGCTGCAGAGAGCCTTCCGCGACAAGCGGTTCCGGGAGCTGTTCGCCGAGTACGCGGCGGAGCTGTCCGACCCGGAGCAGCAGCGGCTGTACGAGCAGGAGGTGACGGCCCTGGAGCGGGAGCGCGGCGTGGAGGTGCGCTTCCTCCACCCGACGCCGGGCTACGTGCTGCGCACAAGCCAGGCCGGCTCCCGCCGCTGCTACCTCAACGTGTGCAGCAACCCGCACGTCGCCCCGCCGCAGGCCCCGCCCGACCCGGGGGGGCTCCGC
>WBMW01003926.1:60994-73932 GCA_013396635.1 Penelope pileata | reverse complement strand
GTGTGTGATAGCTTCAGGGCTGGGTTATCGGCCCGAGTTCACAAGGTACGGATGGAAATGGCTCTGGGCGCTGCAAGCAGATGTCGGTGTGACGAACGGGGTAATTAGTGGCAGTCCCGTGTGAGCTGAACGAAGGTCGTGTTGTGGAGCTGATCGCTTTGTCCTTGGGCTTGGAAGGACTTCTGCCTCCTGAGCTGAGTTTTTTCTAAGGGAAGTGCTGATAGGAGTGGAAACAGGGCCCGGCCTCCGTCCTTAGCCTTAATCATGTGCATTTGCCAGGATTGCCACATTCATCTGCTCCTTCCCACAGGCACAATTCAAACTGCTGCTGACCACAGTCCTCTGCTCTAGGGGAGCAGTGGGGAGCTTGGATCAGATGGTCTCCGGGGGTCCCTTTCAACCTCAGCTGTTCTGTAGTTCTGTAATAAGGCTTCTGGCACAGCTCCCAGGGAGTGTGCCCCTCTGCCCGGCTGCCCCCGTCCCTGGGGGTGTTCCAGCCCCGTGGAGATGTGGCACTGGGGACATGGCTCAGTGGGCATGGTGGGGTGGGTGGACGGTTGGACGTGGGGATCATGGAGGTCTTTTCCAGCCTTAATGATTCTATGGCAGTGACCTCCTGGCCCATGCAGCCGATGCACATGAAGGAAGGAGATGTTTATAACACACCCAGAGGCACACACACGTGTACGATTCCTTGAAATGCAGAGGTGAGGGGTGCACCCGTCTGCCTTTCCGGGCAGAATTCCCACTGCAGCTGCAGAGCACCTGTATTAGCTTGGCCACGGTAACACAGCAACCAGCAGCTGCCATCTTGCTGGCCTAGGTCTCCATCCTCTCATGTTACAATTGTGAATATGATTCTGGTTTGGATGTTTTATTATTTTAAGGGCCATTAGGCTGCGGATTCTCTGTGTGATGGGAGGAATGCGGTGTGTCTGCTGCGTCCGGCCGACATCTCGCTGAGCACTGGCAATCTCCCCAAAAAGATGCTCTCGCGGCACTCTGTGACAAAACACACAAGTTTGGTGGAGAGTGTGGAGCCAAGAGTTGGACTCGATGGTCCTTATGGGTCCCTTCCAACTTGGGATGTTCAATGAACCTTCTGGGTCCCTTCCAGCTCAGGACATTCTGTGATTCTTCTCTCAGCTCAGTGCTTCCAACAACTCACAGTGAGCAGGGATTCAGCCTGCGTGGTTCTTACGTAACTTTTCAGCCCTGTGATTTTGAGTTGATCTTTGTTTTAGAACCGCAAAATCCTTTGCACTTTGGGCCACAAACCATGGGAGTGCAAGCCCAGAAAATCAGCAAAGTACATCCGGAGGGGTGGTGGCTTGGAGCGTCTTGGTCGCTCAGCCCCTACAGATAGAGAATACGGTGTGAGTCAGGAGGGGATGGGTTTATCCCATCAGTGTATGTGCAGCTGAGTCTTCATCTTGTACTTCCCCTTGAGCAGGCTGCACCCTTTCATGTGAACTCTGAGGGAGGAGCTGGTGGGTTCAGCTGGGCGTCAGAGATGATGGATTTATCGAGAACCACCTCCGCTGTTTGCAGAGCGTTTCCTCAACTTCTCCCACAGCAGGAGCCTGCAAGCCTGTGCAGCTGGGACCACAAAACATTTGGCACCGATGCTCAGGGGTGTGCTCGAGCACTGGGTGCTGAAGCAATGTCAGCTTGCCCCCAGCAAGCCATGGTGCCAACTGCTGCCTGTTTTGTGTATGGGTATAGAAGGGATGAGGGGGAACTACGGGCATGTAAACTGCTTTTCTGCATAGTCTGGATATGTCCAGCTCTTCCTTCGCGTGCCGTGGTGCGTGTCAGTCTGCTTGCTGTAGTTTTCCAGGGAGTGGAAACCGTGATGTGGTGAGGATACAGTGGTTTGGAAACACCGCCAGTGTTTATCATTTAAAACGGTTCCAGCAAAATTCTTCATCTTTTTAAGGGAAAAAGCAGCTTTCTGTGACTCTCTGTGGGGTTATTGCTGAAAATTCAACTTGGGAGCAGGAAATTCTGCCGCAGTGTCTGTAGTGCTCTGGCTGATGGACGTGTTTGCATGCTTTGGTCTCAGCCTCATGGTTAGGGTGGCTGATGTGTGTGTTTGTTATTACAATCGAGGGAATGTCTTTCCATGGGAAGGTGTTAAAATGCTAGCCAGTCGTGGAATTTGGGTCAATATTATGGTTTTTTTTTGTGACAAAAAAACCCCACAGTCTTTAAACGTTCTGAATTTATTACTCATTGCAAAGTGTTCTGTATGGAGTAGTAGGAGGAGGAGATTTGGAATTAGTCACAGGCCTCCCAGCCATTCATTTATGGAGCAGAGGAGAAAAGATTGATTTCTTCTAGGGTACAGCCCTTTTGGATGCAAGGCAGCAAACTGAAGCAACTGAAATAATCTGAAGTCATTTGTTGTGTTTGCTTTTTTTCCCCAGCTGCCTTTTCCCAGAAGTGCCTGTGCCAGTGCAGATAGCTGCATTCACTCAGAGTGAAGTGAGAAAAATTAATATTTAATTAGAGCTACTATTACACGCCGTCTTCTGTCCATTAACAATTAGCTTGTGGGAGCTTCTCCTCTACTCACGTTGATTTCTTCAATTTGTCTGCTGTAAGCTCTGGTATTCTTCTGCTCTGGGTCTATTCCTGTAAATCAGAGCTGTGCTTTCTGCACGGAGAGGAGCTGCATCAGTCACAGCAGAGGGAATTTTAGGAAGATGCACAGCAGCAGTTCCCTGTTTAATCGCTTCAGGCAGCTTTTGGTGGCCTAGGTGAGCAGGAATTTCATCCCTCACCTCCTAGCTGTGCTGCTCTCTGCTTGCCTGCAGTCTCTTTTCCCACAGCAGCACACAGCAAACAAAGAGGCCAGTGTTCTTTGTGGGTAGGAAATGCCCCTTCTGAGTCCTTTGGGGAGTCCTTCCTTACAGGGGACCAAGGGCTGGGAGCAGGTTCCTGGCTGGGTGAGTTATGCAGAGATCTGCCTGGTGCTGCCTGCTCCGATCCCCCCTGTGCTGCCTGTGTCATCGCCTCCCATTAACTCACCACACAGCAAGGTGTGCCGGGGTGATTGCTCGCTGCGTGAGCGCGATGGATGCCTTCCCCAGACCGTGATGTGCTGCTTCAGGTTTATTGCCTGTGCTGGAATGAACACACCCGATAGCTGTGTTGGTAATTGCACAGCGTGGCCTCACGTGCTTCTGTGTTCCCATTGCCACAGCAGCCTCTGTTCTCCTTGCAAATTGGACCCATACGGATCGTGGCGGAAGAATGAGTAGAGCTCTGCTTAGGACGGCATTCTGGAAACAGAACTTCAAGGACTGGGCTTCCTTTGTGAAGCCAGGTCTGCTGAATCCCTCTGCTGAAAGATGATCTATTTAGAGCTCAGTTTCCATAGACGCTGAGCAGCCTGGCTTCCCACCCCAGCTCCAGCAAGAGCTTATTTTCAGCAAATCTTGACAGCAGCACAGTCCTCCACCCCCAGGCCTCAGGTGTGTCGTTGCAAGGGCTCCTTCATTTGATGGCTCTTCATGTCACCCATGTCACAGTGGCTGGCTCTCTGCCGACCCTGAGCTATGGCTCTTTGCTCAGTGGTTGCAGCCATCACTTTTCTGAGTGCTTTCACTCCTTGCCCAAACCGTGGTGTTTCCACGCTTGTTATCGTGAGCAGAAATCCCCAAAAAAATAGAAATGTCATAATGTTGGACTGGGGTCACTTATATTTGGGGGGCTAAGAAGTCACCTTTGGTTGCTGGCTGAGCTCAGCCACAGCCCACAGCGTGCTGGTCCTTCTGCAGGTCTCTCTGCCCCTGTTTTCCAGGGGAAAGCTGCCCAGCTGCCCAATGCGCTTGTTTGACTCTTGGGAGCTCAGTCCGAGGAAACCCCAGCACTGGAGAATCCCCCTTTGTTTTAAGACAACAGAGCCTGCAGAGTATGTTATGAAAAAGAATAGCTGAGAGTTAAATAACCATTAATAACATCTGTAAGCCTGCCAGGCAAGGTTTCTGGGAGCAGCGTGTCCTGGAACATCCTGCTTCACAGAGAGCAGGGTTGGGAAATGGCTGGAGCCATGCCTTCCTCAAGCACCACTGTGTTGTGTTTGGTCTCCTGCTTCATCCCCAACAGAAACACAGGCCAGGATGCTCGATGGACATGGACATTTCCCTCGTCCGTGATCAGAGCAGCCAAAGAAACTTGCCTTTTCATTGCTGTGTAACATAGAATCTCCTCTTTGCTCAGGAAGGAAAACCACAACAAAAACCCAACAACCTCCTGCAGTAAAGCTGGTGTGACATGACAGAGGATGTTCAGATTGAAGGCAGCGAGGTGTGCTCTGAGGAGAACCCTGCAGAGCTCCAGAGGACACGGTTTCCTCTGCTTTACTGTGGACTGAGATATATTTATTGATATAAACCTGGATTTTCCTGGTCACCAGGTGAGATCCTGTCTTGTTGCCTCATCCTTTGGAAGGGAGCCTGTAAGGAAGGCTGAAGCCCCGTAACCTCTGCCCGCTGCCACCTGTCCAACCCCTGGGCTTGTGCCTTCTGCTGGGTCCCCTGCCTTCCCTGCGCCCATTGCTGCCCTCATTTCCAGGCTACTCCAGGTTGTTACATGGTTTCTTCCAACACTTGAATCAACGTTACAGTTTCTAACATTAAAGTTAATATCCTTTGGTCAGGGGCAGCTGCCTGGAAGGTGCTGCTGGACGCTGAGGCTGTTGTGCTTCGCCTTACAGAAGATCATTTTTGGTTCTCTTAATTCTGTGCTCAGCGTTCCGGGACCCTTGGCAAGGTTTTTGGGAGGTTGTAATGGGAATAGTGCTCTTACACGGACTGGTTGTGTCGGGAAACATTGTGACCCTGCTGGGGAGGCTCCTGGAAGTGCCCTTTGAGCCCTGTGATCTTGGCAGTCATGAAAACCACATAAAAGTTCACCTCCTTCAATTCAGCACTTCCATTCCCCAAACCTTGAGCCTCAAATCCCTGTGCAGTGGGACCCTACAAATCAAAAGTATCACAGGTATCAGAAAGCAAACAGTTTAATACCAAATAATTTCTTTATAGGGTCACTGAAAGCACCCGTGGAGGCTTGTCCTCTGCTCCATTTACAAGCCAGAGCAAACAGGCTTTCAATACATTTCAGCATCATTTTTTGCCCAAGTCTGTGCCTCGATAAGATCTGCAGTAATTTGAATGGCGGAGCGTAAGCTCGCTGTGAACGCAGAGTTGGAATTACAGCTGTCTGAACACGCTAATGACGGCCATTGTGTTGGGAACAAACGGCATCGCGGGGCCGGCAGCACCTGGTGCTGTGATTTATGGCAGGGCCTGCTGATAAAACTTGAAGCACTTCCTCGAAACGTAGGTGCAGGGCCCTGGGAATACAGAGCAAAGCTGGTGCTAAAGCTGGCAGAACTGGTCTGGGGGAATTAGGCAGAATGGTACAGGCATCAGCAGAAGCAGTTAGGTCTTGTCCTTGCCTGGAGTGCTGATCAATAGACCTTCTGTTGTGCTTGGGTTTTTTAACAGTGGGACCTGGTGGAGCGATCCGAGGACGTGGGTAGCTGCATTTTAACCTGATAGAAACTTGGCTGTCATTTAAAGTATCTTCTCTCTGGATTCCTGCACCTGGGATTTGGTTTTATTGCGGCACAGCCTGCAGACCTTAGCAGGTTGGGAACCAACGTTGTTAAGAGCACACATACACTGTAAGAGCCCTTTTATAAAGGTTCGTGCTCTCATTAGACAAAACAAACATGGGTTTAGAGGGGAAATAAACAAGTTTTCTCCACTTTGGATTTCGTGCCTGTTAGTGCCTTGTTTCCTCACCCTGACAGCTTCTCCCTAGCTCTGCAGAATATTGCTGTGGCCCTCCAGCACCGTGGGTCCCTCTGTGGCAGGCAAGACAGGCAGCAGCAGGAGGGAACCAACGCTTCAGGCCCTGCATGCAGAAATGCAAACAGCATCACCACTGCAGAGGTTTGGTGCTGGGCAGCCCTGCTGCAGCTCTGCCTGGCTCCGTGCTGTCAGCATCCCGGGGTGCTTGCCTGGGTTGGAATCCTGGACAGCTGATGAATTTCAGCCCGTGGCTTGGGGAGCCAGCAGGAGGTATGCCGTGGCTTTCACTACTGTGATTTCTAATTTCAAGAGTGGAAGAAATAGGAAGCTACTTTATTTTTTCTGTACAGTTTTTTTTTTTGTGAGATGACAGATTTAGTACCACAGACACAGCGCGGCATAAGGCTGCATCTGTAGGGGGCAAAAAAGTGCAGAATGGTCTTTTTGCTTCTCCGTCTGCGAGATGGCAGTGATAATGGGATTAACTGCTGCAGGAGAGAGGGACCAGAGTGAGAAATGTAGATGTATGACTTAAAGGACAAGGTTTGCAGCTTACTCCTACTCTTTCTTTCCAATTCAAGTGGTGATTGCTGAACAGAAGGATAACTCCAGAGCTCAGAGCAGCCCTCGGGGTCAGAGCAGTGCTGAGTGACGTCTGTGCCCACAGCCCAAAGCTGCTGTTTCTGGGAGAACACCAGGAGGACAGGGCTCTGTCATCCTTACGAAACTGCTCCTCCAGGATGTACTTCAGGACCATGAATTACCTGGAACTGATTTAAATCTTAAAGCCTGTAGCAACGTGTTTCACACTTCCTGAACCGCGTGCTGACAGCCTGTCCCAGGCTGCCCGTGGCCCCGGGCTCCTCTCTGATTTTCCAAGCACTCTTTACTCGTGCCTGAGAGGAGACCTGAGAAGCCTTCTCGGGTGGATGGGAAAGGGATATTGCCATGCATGTTTCATGGCTTTGGCTTTAGAAGGTCTGATCTTGAACCTGGGGAATGTCCAAGGTGTTTGCATTTTCCTAGAGATACCAAAACAGGTCCCTGAGTGCTCAAGGCCTTCCTGGTATGAGGACAGCAGAACCCCGTTGGATTCTTCAGAGGGAATCCAGAGCTGTACATGAACCATGCATCAAAAGGGAGGAGACACGTTGCTTTCCTCTCTGTGCATGATGCAGATCTGTACTTTTAATCCAGATGAGGGGAGTGCTGGTCTACAAGTTCACTGCATCCCTCCTGAGCGTCTGATGTAGAATCTGCATCCAGAAGTGAGCGTGCTGTGAGCACTGCTCTGTGCATTGGGGTCCTGGGGCTGTTCTGTGTGGGTTTCTTCCTCCAACAGCTCTGAAGTATGGTGCGAAAAGAACATAACCTTCTCTTTCTTTAGGAGAGATTGTTTGTCAGTGAGGAGAACATTGATGGATTCCTCGACACTGTGCTGTGCCCCTCCTTAAGCACGCAGTCAGAAGTGGAAACTGAAACATTAATTGAGGTGCTGGATGTCAGTGAGGACCTCAGTCGGATCCGGCTGAAGGTAAGGATCTCTGGCAGCAGGACGTGCTGCCAACTGATGGATGTGCTGCAGCCAGATAGCATCAGCTCTGACTGAAACAGCTTTGTCTTGGTGGAGAAGGGAAACCTGTAGAATACGATGTGTTTGTAAGTATAAATGCCAGTTTTTAGAAAGAGGTTCATGTTGGTGCCATTTAATGTGACCAAAGGATTGAAACCTCCTATATTTCATTGGGAAGGTGGAAAGCTGTGACACGATCATTGACAACAGTGCAGGAATATGCAATGGCATCCATGCACTAAGATATTAAAAGATAAAATGGCCAAGTAATTCCCTAGTGTGCCTTCTTTAGAGGGATCCCAAGTGCTCCCAGGTCAGAGCTGATGACAACATGCTGCAAACCAATCGTGGCAGATATCTTCAGAACAAAACCAGAATTTTCTTAAAATGGAACTATATAAAAGAATGCTCAGTCTCCTTCATATACACAAGCTGGGTAGAGCCTGGTAACCAGAGCTGGGCTCACCCACAGGGACCTGGGTCAGGAGGGAGAGGCAGAGAAGTCTCACACTCTCTGCCTCATCACAAAGATAGGGAAAACCTTGAGAATTTTGTTTGTGAAAAATCGGGTCTCGTTATCTTTGTGCAGTCCAAGTGTTTGAATGCTCGGTGGTTTCCTGTTGCGTAGACAATTAAACATGGGACTATTCACCCTAAGCTCTGGTCTTGAAATCACTGCTTGGAATGTTGAAAGCATCATTCAGGCTCCCTCCTTCCTCAGTCACCTCTGTGTAAGGGATATGCAGCAATGTGGTTCTGAAGTCTGTCCCAGGATTGCAGTGACCGATGCAGAAACCGATGGGTGAAGGTTCAAGAACTTGTCAGAAATCATTTGGAAAATTTGCACCAGTATTAGAAACAGAAATCAGCTCCTTTGGCTCTTCATTTGTTTTGGAAAAAAAAAAATTTTTTTCTCATTTATAGTTTAATTGCACAGGGGCATGGCCATCATAGTTTATTTTTTCTCATATTTTGGTCAGAAAACAAAACACCAGTTTTGAAAATAGGAAAATGTGAGGTAAAGCCCCCCGAGCTGGCTAGGATTTCTTAGTAGACATTGCCCCAGAAATGCACTTAAAACCCTTCTTGAAGGAAAGATAACGTGCAGGGACAGCCAGGTCCCTTTTGTGGCCAGAAGCTGGGGATTGCAGACAGTTAATGTGCAGACAAGTTCCTGGAAGCAAGCTTGGATGAGGCACGTGACCTCTGCAACACAGCTGGGGGGCTGGGGAGCTCACCCTGAAGGTTGTGGCTCCAGTGTTACCTGTCAGGCAAAACTTCTGTGCTGGAGTGGGCTGTGCTAAAATCCAGACTGTTGGGAGAGCAAAGGTGGGTGCTTTGGTACCTAAGAGAGGGAAGGTGAGGTGCTTCAAGCCATTCACACTTCCACCTGGGAGAGCCATCCCCTGGGAAGGGCTTACCAGCATTTCTTCTGTTCCCTACCAGTTCATCCTCTCCTGAGGCAAGCAGGAACAACTCCTTGATAACTCACTGAGGCCCACCGACAGCTCACTGACCAGTTCCTGCTTTCTCAAACAACGAGGCAGTCCTTCCCCTAACTGTAAGGCTCAAACACACTTCTTGCAGTGAAAATTCAGCTCCTCTGGCTGCGTTTGTAGCCCCTGAGCTGCAGAGAGCAGCAGCCTGGGCGCGGTGGCTCGCCTTGTTCCAGTCTGTTAATTGCAATATGGGCTGTGGCTGCACGGAAGCTGCCCAGCAGCATTTCCTACGGCAGAGGAAACCTCTGGAAAGCCAGCAGCCTCCCTGCTCCTCATTCCCACGAGCAGCACGGGATCAGGAAAACCTCAGCACCGCACTGACCGCTTCCTGGCGGGAGGAGCGAGCGTCCCGGGCTGTTTTTACAGCAGTTCTGCATGCCCCATCGGTGTGAGATATAAAACAATGAATTTATTTTCTCAACAGCCGCAGGAAGCAGCCCAATCTGAACACGATGAAACAGAACACGTGGAGAGCAGCTCAGGAGGAGATCTGGCCGAAAAGAGCAACGGTGCCAACCTCCAAACAAAGGCAGAAACAGACTGTGCTGCTGCTGCCCATGAATGTGGTACAAAGATCAGTGGAACTTCCACGTCTTCTGTAACAGCTGAAACAATGGGAAAAGAAGATGGTGGCTCACAGCATTGTTTGCAGCGTGAACCTTCTGACGCCACTTCAGCCCCTCCTGGCAAATCTGGGAGGAAAGAACAAGATTTTGATGGTGCTTTCACGGCGGCCTCTGAACAACCAGAGGGCCTGGGGAGAAGGGCAGGGGGGGAGGCAGCTGCGGGCCCGGGGAGCCGAGCAGCCTCCCCAGTTCTGCAGGAGGTGGGCACGGATGGCAGCGTGCAGAGCACCAGGGATCACACCACGCGCTGCGCTGTCGCCTTCCAGAACTCTTTGCTGTACGAACTGGACTAGCTGGGCTGTGTCAGGATTTCCTTCTGTCGTTGGATGCTGAGGGGCTGAAAGTGGAAAGCAGGCTCCTGTTGAAACTGCTCTGCTTAGCTGCCAACGAGGAATCCTTAAGCTGTTAATAACGTTGGAAGTTAATAGGTCTGAGTTTCCTTTAATCCTATGTACGGGTTGAAATAATTTCAGTGAGGGGAATGGTGCAGCTGAAGCTCCGAGCTCCTGGAAGACGCCGCGTCTTTATTGTTTACATAACTTTCTTAATCTCTTGCCAAATTACACAGAGTATTTGTATGTATCCTCCTTCTAATGGCTCCCCCAGGAGCTGCTGTATTTAGTCCACCTAGAAATGAGCAGTATTCATCATTTGTTCAAACCCTTCATTTTGTGATAACTGCAGGATTAGGCTGCCACTGATTTTTAGCAATCAAATGAAATTTCTAATTACATGGAGCAGCTCTAATTAGTCTCCTAGAAATAATCAACATTTATACCATGTATTCCACCCTGGTACATTGCCTCAGTTGTGCTGCATCCCAACAAACCCCGCCTGTCAGCTGAGCAAACCCAACTGCGCAATAAAAACACCCTGTCTTGTTGCAAGTCTGCTAAGTGCCTACAATTCCTGAAATTGATTCCCTTCCTCCAGATCAGCTCCACTTCCAGAAGCGCTTCCCCGTGAGCTTCAGCGTGCCGTTCTCCAGCTCGCGTCTCTGAAGGGCAATAACCAAGAGAACAAATCCATCATAAACTTTCAGTTCCCGTTCTGACGAAACTTGCGGGTTTTCGAGTTGTACAAGACAAAAATTCTTCAGAAGAAAGTTAGATCTGCCTCGTTCCACGGCTGCTCTGGAATTACCCCAGCATTACCAGGCTCAACGCAGGGTGGGGGCACGCACAAGCTTTGCTTTGCTCGGGTCATGGCAGCAGGAGCCCCTCCCCGCCGTGCCCCCCACACAGGGTGGGCGTTGTGTTGGGTGAAGGGTGCCCACATGGGCTCCACCACACGGCTGTACAGCTCCCAGGGGACGGACTGAAGAGCTTTTTCAGCGTGGCTTTTCCAGCATCAGCCCAGCCTCCGTCAGACTACGGAACATAGCAAAACCAAAGCTTGTACAAAGTCTCGGCGGTTAAATTACCCATAAAAAAATAAAGCATTTCATCACGGCACGCTCAAAGCCAACATCTACGTCTTATCTGGAGTGTCTCACAAACTGTGGCTCGCTCTGAACTGTTTGGTGATGGGTTCACAGCCCATAACGCAGTGACAAGCAGAGGGAGAAGCGAAGCCGTGCTCCAAGCCCTCCCATTCACAAGCAGCCAGTCGCTGGAGCCGTAGCGATGCCAACCCTATTTTATCTAATTAAAAAAAGGAAGCTTTTAAAATTCTTTTCCCTCCAAGTCTCTCAGCATAAAATCTACCTGTAACTATGTACCTGCTGCTCTCGGCTCCAGCTCGGCCCAGTCCCACCACCCAGCACCGTTCCCACAGATCGCTGTACATCGACGACCAACCTCAAACCAAACTTTCGTTCCAAACAAAAGCAGTGGGGGCATCACGCATTTCTTTCTCTCTTCTACCTCAATTAGTGACTTTCATTAAAAATGTAACAACGCTCAGTGCACGCTCTGGGATGGATGACCGCATTCCTTCAGCTCTTTGGACTACAGCCACGCCAAGTCCCGACTGTCACCCAACACAAAACGTCATGATCTTTTTGGCGTAATCAACAACTCCTCCAGCATTACAAAACAACTGAATTTTATTTTGGCAGAACTAAAAAAATCGTATATATTTATCTACATTGTAGTAAAAACAATGATTTCTTTTTCCTTCATATACTCATCGACACACGGCAGACAACCCGGTACCGAGGATCGCACGGAGGCACCGCGCTGCCCTTTGGACACGGCGGGGAAAAATGAACCAAACCACACGCGGGGAGCACCCAGAGAGATGCACTTTGAGCAGAGTTCTCTCCTCCTCCTCCTCCTCCTCGTGGCACAGAGCACGGACGCTGACGCTGCTCTGGGCACCAACGCAGCTCCAGGCAGCCCGGCTGTGCGCAGCCCGCTTCCAAACGCCGGCTGCCGAACACGAAAGATGAATGTTTTGGGACACCTTTGACAAGAATGTTTATTCATATTAAAGCAGAAACCAACTCATAAATGCTTTTTTTTGTTGTTGTTGTTGTTTTAGTACACGTGAGTGCCTGTAAAAGACAGAACGGGGCGGCTTGGAAAGGTGGCAGCTGCGAGCGTGGTCCTCACTGGAGCCTGCGGTAACTCTTACAGAGTTCGTGGTCCCGGATGTCCCCCCAGCCTCCGTTCTTCACGTGAGGGGACAGGGGGGCCATGGAGAACCTTTTACTGATGCTCATCGTCTCGGGGAACAGGTACTGCTGGTTGCTGCTCAAGAGAGAGTCGATTTTGGCACTCTGGGCGGACGGCCTGCAGGACTTCTTGTGGTGCATGCCGCAGTCCCCCGTGTGAAAAATGCGGGGGATTTCGGGAACCAGCACCTTCCAGAACTTTGGAAGACAGGAGACAGTCAAGTGCTGCAGGGTCCAGTCCCAGTTGTAGTCATCGTACGTGCAGAAGGCGTCCGTGCACTCGATGAGCTTCTGGTAGGTGTCCCTACCGAAGGCCATGCCCATGTTGTGCTCCGTGGACTTCCACGTCTTCACCTCGGCCTTGTCGGCGCGGCCGGCGAAGCCCCCGCGGCCCAGGCTGTAGGCACCCAGCGACACCACCTGGCACTCGGGGCACTCCCGCTCGCGCAGCGCCCACAGCTTCTTGAGGACGTGGTAGAAGTCGGGCGCCAGGTAGTGGTCCTCCTCCAGGAAGACGACGGGCCCGGCGTGCTCCCGCAGGGTGCGCACCCGCTCCCAGACGAAGTGCAGCTTCCACCACCAGTGGTGCTTGGTCTGGGCAAAGCGTGCCTCGCGGTAGTGCCCGAAGGAGTCGGGGAACTCGGCGTTGAGGCAGCCGAGGCGCAGCGCCGCCGCCTTGCCCACGTCGCGCGGGCAGTCGCGGGGGTCGTGCCCGGGGAACTCGCGGGGGTACAGCTGGATGCTGAAGGGGAAGAAGATCTGCAGCACGGGGCAGAAGTCCACGGCGGCCGCCAGCCG
>WBMW01003926.1:0-46883 GCA_013396635.1 Penelope pileata | reverse complement strand
AGAGGAGGCCACGAGGATGCTCAGAGGGCTGGAGCACCTCCCCTACGAGGACAGGCTGAGAGAGTTGGGACTCTTCAGCCTGGAGAAGAGAAGGCTGCGGGGGGACCTGATAGCAGCCTTCCAGGACCTGAAGGGGGCCTACAGGAAAGCTGGGGAGGGGCTTTTTACAAGGATAGATAATGACAGAACAAGGGGTAATGGTTATAAACTGGAAGAGGGTAGATTTAGGCTGGATATAAGGAAGAAATTCTTCACTGTGAGGGTGGTGAGACACTGGAACAGGTTGCCCAGGGAAGTCGTTGATGCTCCCTCCCTGGCAGTGTTCAAGGCCAGGCTGGATGGGGCTTTGGGCAACCTGGTCTGGTGGGAGGTGTCCTTGCCCATGGCAGGGGGTTGGAACAAGATGATCTCTGAGGTCCCTTCCAACCTGAACCATTCTATGATTCTATGATTCTATGATTTTCAAAGCCTGGCATTAGGCATCAGGGGCTCTCTGATTCGCCACGCTTGTTGGGAGCGTGTGTTGGTTGCAGACAATGTTTATTTATGGCATGTAAAATCTATTTCAATCGAATAATTTCCATAACTGAATATTTATGCCAACAGCCACTGAATGCTCCTTGACTAAACTGAAAACTATTTATTCAGTTATAAATGTTTACTTGTTTCGTGTTAAAACTGCTTTAAACAAACTTAAAAATCAAACTGACGTCTTTCCCGCTGGCAGGATTTTTGCTGCTTTCCAGACATCGCCTTGCTGAGCGACGGGGAATGTTTTATTGCAATGTCAGGTCTGTGTGTGTTTCTGTCCTCTGATGGCACCGATGCTTGGACTCCAGGTGCCACAGGGCTGCTGTTCCCAAGTATCTTGGTGTTTTTCGAGGCCAGGTCAGGCAGCATGGAATCATAGAGCACCCCAAGTTGGAAGGGACCGTGGGGATCATCGAGTCACCTCAGCGTCTTGTTGTGTTCTTGGTGATGGTGGAGCCCAGGAGACTTCTACGCAGGGTGAGTCCCCAGGTGTGAGAGTTTGGAAAATGTGCTGGCACCCCAGGAGAGCACTGGGGCACTGCTGTGGGGTGGTGGCTTGGGCAGCAGGTGGGGTTCACACCCCTGCAGTGGGGTTCTGCTGACTCCGCGCTCCCTGTGCCGTGCTCTGCTCCACGCTTCTCCCTCCTCCTGCGCTGGCAGTGACCATCTGCAGAGCTGGGGCTTTGCGTAAAGAATGTGTGAGTTTTAACTCAGATCTCACACAGACTGCAGAAATCCCTCCCTAGCCCAACACCTGGCACCCCAACGTACCTGCAGTGCCTTCTGATGGCTTAATTAGGTTTTTGCTTCTCCGCTGACTCCAGTGCAGCACCCAGGAAAACCCAGCCCTGCTGATAGCAGTGGGTGAAACCCAGCCCCTGCCTGGGGCTGTGCTGGGGCTGCTCCTTGCTCAGCTGATTTTCTTGAGGGTCTTGCAACCCAGATAGAAACTTTTTGTGTGTATGCAGGTGTTGTTTATCGCTGTTTTGGTTGTGTATGCCCTGGCTGATCCCTATACAACCCCCGGCAAATAAACAGTCTGCAGTGCAGAAAAGCAAAAAAATCCCCTGGAGTTGTACCCCGAGTTTACAGCATCGTGTCTGCAGCACTGCTGTGCTCACATCAGCCGGGAGGTTTGGCTCTGCTTCCCCTGCTCTCTCCCAGCACTCACTGTGAGGACAGTGGCACAAAACCAATGCCCATCTCCGTGCTCCCAAGCCCTGGTCCCAGCTGTGGGGCTCAGGGCTGTGCCGTGGTCGTGGGATTTGAGCCACCTCCCGTGTCTCAAAACTCTATGGGGCGAAGCGGGTCCTGAAGGTTTGGGTATTCCTGGGGAAAGATGTGTGGGTCTGACTGTGCATCACTTGCAGATTTTGTGACGTGCTGGATGGCGAATCCCATTGGCGTGGAGCTTTGTGGCTCCCAAATTCCCCACCTGTGGGGCTGTGGCAGAAAGCAGCAGAGTTTGACATCCCGGTGTTTGCCCCAGGTGCTGGTCCTGCTGCAGCACAACCCCACAACCCTGACCTTTTCTGCCTTGGGGGCAGATGGAAGGCTTGGCTGAAGCCTCCAATTCCTGGGGTAAGGAGCAGAGAACCGGCAAATCACCCTCGAATCCTTTATGACAGAGCAGTGTCGCTTGATCTTGTCCTTGCCAGTGCTGTTTCAGATCGTGCAGTGGGAATATGGGATCCCTCTCGCTGCCCCCCTTAGAGGCTGTCCCTCTGCTGCCGGGTGCTGCAGCCATGCTCAGGGCTTCCCGTTTCCCCCTCACCTTTACCACTTACCTTTACCAGCGAGGTGCCCAACCCCAAAGCTGCGTGCTGGGGTAGGGTGGATGGAAGGGGAATACAACAAAAAGTACAAAAGGAAATGTTGTTTCGCTGATGTTTTCCTCCCGGTGGGTTAAGAGGCTGGCAGCTGTGAGTAGCTCTGGAACTGTGTGGGTGGGACAACGTTTGCTCAATGTTTGCTCCTGGCCCTGTGAGCATTGATAGAGATGTTTATGGGCGTGCTGTCTGCAGGAGGCAACTTTTGGTGGCTTTAAAATCAGCACATCTGGCTTTTTGGCTTTGGTGAGTGGATTTCTTCCCTGCAGAGACCCAGTACATAACTGTGGCTGCAACTGGAAAGGTCTCGGCACACGTCGAGTGGATGGGTGTGGATTGATTTATGATTTTAACAAGCGTGGCTGGGCAGGGAATCATGCCTGTATGGTTTCAGAGTACGTGAAGAGATATTAATCAAAATTAAGGCTGCTCTAAGAAGGTATCCGAGGCAGTGGTCTGGCTCCTGTCTAATTGATTGCACAGCTCGAGCTGTCCCTGCAGAGACAGCAGGAGGACAGATCCAACGCTTCCACCAGGCTGGGGAGCAGAGGATGGGAACTGAGTGTAATGAGGAGTAATCGGAATCACTCAGAGGGACACGGTGGACTTGTCCCCATTGATTATGCCGCATGCGGAGGGAGAAAATGATTAATAGAAACACGTAACGGAGAAGCAGCAGTGACATTTCCAGAGCTGCAGCCTGAAACCTCACGTTGCCAAAGGTCAGAGCTGCCTGGACAGACAGCGAGACCAGTCCCAGGAGAGTGGCACTTTTGGGGCAAAAGCTCTACCAGGAGTTTTCAAACCCCACGCTTTGCCCGCTGTGGTTTGACGTTACCTTGTCCTGGGTTTTCATGAGGTGTCTGTGGACGTTTCCCTGTGCTCCAGGCTGTACACCCAAAAAGCAGCGATGCCAAGGCAACCTCCTTCCGTGCCCTGAGCTCTTGCTGTGGTCCGAATGTGCCCGGTGGTCTTACTGCACATCTCCACGTCCTCTGGACCCGCTGGCAGAAGATGGGTATGGATGAGCTGAGCTCCCCGTGAGGCTTCTCAGGGAGGTCTCCAGGTTCCTGCAGGCGTGTGCAGGCATCAGCAGTGTGCGTTGTCTCAGCCTCAGAAGGGTCCTGCTTGGATCTCGTGGGATTAGCTACAGAGTGCTGGAGATTTAAGAAGTTTCCAAAGGGTGTATGGGCTTGATAGCTCACCGAAGGCAAGCAAACCTGATAATAAAAGTTATTTGTACTTTGTTGTTCAAATGAAGGCTGCCTGGGGCTCAAGCCTCCAGCACATGATGAGTTCTGCAATTACATTAAGCCTTAGATGCACTAAAGCTGCTGGATTCCAACTGGGATTTTGGCTAGCCACCCATTTCCTCCTTCAAGGAGGAAGGAAGTACCCTCCAAACCTCTCCAGATCTGAGGATTTTGGTGGCCTTTCCTTGGGGCAAAGTGCTGGTGGCTGTGGCAGGGCTCCTACCCAGATCTGACCCCGTGTCCTGTGTAAGGCAGGCGTAGGTGAGGGCTCTGCCAGCAGAACGAGGTCTCCTTGCTTGCAGGAACGCTTCTCCTGGGCTCTGCTCCTGTCGGGTCTTTGCAGGGATGTCAGCCAAGTGGAGGACGTTGCTTTGGGTCTGTGGGATGAATGGGGAGTGCTCGTGGATGGGTGTAGGTGCCCGATCCCCTCCGACTGTAGTGGGACTGTGTCTGCTGGTGATTCGTCCTGTCTGCTCCTCTTGTGAACCCGATCCTATTCCGCGTTCTGCGGGACGTGGCTCTGCTCAGTGGGTCGGGTGATTTTCCTTCTCAGAAGCAGTGCTCTTGCTGGCTTTGAAATGATCTCCCCGCTTTCCCTTCCTCTTCAATCCCAGCTCAGGCGTAACTCAGCGGGATCGATAGTTACGGCCGTGAGGATGAGAGCAGAACGGATCCTCTTTGAGCCTCGCGGGGAGGAGTGCTGCCTCTGTTCCTGCAGCCCAGCTTCCACGCTGGGTGTCCATCTTCCCAGGGAGACAGTGCTGCCTGCTTCGGCTTTCGCTGTAGGAAAGCAGCTCCAGCTCCCCAGAGCCGATCTGGGAGCTTTCCAGTGGCCCCAGCCGAGCTGCAGTGCCCAGCCTCACGCTCCTCCAGCCTCGTGCCCTTCCTGCCTGCAGGGGATGAGCTTACCCGTGGGGGCAGCTGGTGGCTGCTTGCTGCCTTCGGAGCTTCATGCATGGCTTGCCCAGGGGTAAGCTTTTGCCACGAGAAACACAGCTTTGGAACAAACCCCAATTTAAAGCATCCCCAGCTTTTCAAAGCAAAGGCATGGGATCACCGAAATGATGGGAATCGTTCAGGAGCTGAGAGCAGGGTGGATGGTGGCTGCTTTGGGATCCGTCCAGGAGCAGCGCAGCCAGGATGAGCCTGGCTGAGCCACCACCTGCTGCTGTCCTATCGATCCTCTGGGTGCAGGGGACCTGGGCACTGGGGGACAGCCACATGCCAGAGCGTGGGAGCTGCTGTGCTGCTGCAGCCCCTCGTTCTTGTGCTCTCCCTGAAGGAGTTACCCCCCTGCCAAGGGCACCGGAGTCATTCTGCCTGTTAGAAGAAGCGATGAGGATCAGAGCCAGCTGCTCAGTTAATGCTAAAATCACAGGCAGAGGAGACTGGCCACTTTGTTCCTCGCTGACCTTGACAGCCAAGCTGGCGAATGCAACCTTTCATTTCTTCCTGCTCCAGGATTAGCGGGATGAGGTCAGCCTGTAGCACTAATTCACTTTGCTCTCAACTCATTTCATTACATTACAGGAGAGCGTGGCACTCGGCGAGTGTAATCTTCTATGCCAGTCTCCTCTTGTCTTTGCTTTTGTCGTAAATTAAATAAGCTACTGTCATTTTCCAACTATAAAGATTGATTTTTTTTTTTTTTTTTTTAAGAACTGCACTGGGGAAAGTGGCGATAATTTATATATCCTAAAGTTGCCCACTTAGCTGTCTCTCCAGCTCGTTATCCCATCGGCTGCTGGGCTGGGTGCCTTTTCCTCCACCGTGCTCTCAGGGGCAGGCTCTCATCTATTGGAGAAGAGGCATTGAGTCTTCAGATTTTCTGTCGTGATGAGCACGGGCAGCCTTGAGATGGACGCTTGGCTCCCATGAGTGCCAACACCAGAGCTGGTGCCAGCTGGGTGCACTGTCCCCGCCAGGGAGATGCTCAGGGGTGATGCTGGGGCACCTCCGTGCTGGCTGCGTGCCCGGGCTGTCACATCGCCCTGGGAGCAAAGAGAGCGTGGCATGGCTCGTTGGCCAACAGGCAGCATCAAAAACAACCCGAGCTGGGCAGGTCTCCCGATGGAGGTGTTGATGTCAGGTCGGTGTGACACGGGTGCCCTGGCAGTATTTGGAGCACGATGATAATCCTGAAGGACATGTCAAGCTTTAAACCCAAGGCTGTTGGTGTTGAAATTGAGCTCTTCCACCAAGGTGGTGTTGGCAGCTGTCCTTGGCTGTGGCTAACAGGCTCCGGGCTCTCCCCGTCTGCTGGCCCTCTGCTTTGGGACACATCTGCCAGAGGGCATTCGGTGCTCAGGCTCCTGGGGCACACGGTGGTGCCTCCTGAAGCAGACTGAAACGTCCCCAGCACCATCATCTTCTGGCAAGGCAACGAGGCTCCATCAGTAGGCGATGCCTCATGGTCAAGAGGGCTGTTGGACTGCTGGCTCTTTTTCTGATTCTTTTTTTTAACCCACGTGTGCTACAGTGGAAGCTATGATGTTACGTTGCTGATCCATGGCACGTTACATGCCATTAGGGTTTTAGAGCAAGCAACATTCTCAGTTCTCTTTTTTATTGCATTATATGTAACCCAAATAGCTGGGGGACATGGGCTGGTTTGGGAGTCTCCTTATCTTGGTGTGTTGGGGAAACACAAATAACAGTCTCAAATGTGCACAAACCCCTATGGGCAAGGGCTTAGAAGCTGGATTTTTTTTAATTTTTAGTTTTCATGTGTGTGATGGAAGGAGGAATAGATGGTTGGAAAAAAGAGACCTGGCCAGGCTGGAAGGGATGGGCTGGTTAATGAAGGTGAAAAGCCAGCTGGCTGTAAGTCACTGCAGAATGGAAGATGGAAGAGCCAAAAACTTCCAGGAGGCAAAGTGTAGGGTCTGTGGGGGATGGCAGGTGGGACCTTCTGGGGAAGGTGCTAAGGAGCGTGGGCTCAAAAGAAATCTCCGTTGATCTTGGACAAAAATGAGTATGGAGTAGACAGTGAGCTTGGTTACTGTAAATCAGGATAAGAGAATGATGCAAAGAGAATTTGAAAGGCTGAAATGGAGAACGTGGTGCACCAGGGGAAGCTGTCACCAGGCACGGTGGGAGCAATGCGGGTGAGGGTGGCTGCGCCGAGCTGGCATCAACCTGAGAGCTGAAAAAAACCAGGCTGGAAAAGTAATCTGGAACTAAACTACCTGAAAAATGCTCAGAGAGAAACAGAAGGATCAATGATAGGAAATTTGGTTAAAAATCAGTAATGTGAATGTCGGATCTGAAAGCAGAGCTGGAGAAGGGAACATGGGTTGGGTCAGGTTGTGGCCAGGGAAGCGGATGGGCTCTGCTTGACCCGAGGGATCTGCCCATTTGTTAACAGCACATGGCACAATGCTGTTCACGGGGCAGGAATTCCCTACAGCCACGTGCTTGATGTGTTTCCCAACAATCATTGAAAGCACCACGTTAAAGCGTCACAAGGACACGGTGCTTTTAAGAGCCATTATTTGGTCTCTCTGCAGCAGTTCTAACGAACTTGATGGTGCTTGGAGATGCAACACGTGGTGCCCACGTCCGCCGTCGCTGGGGTGAGCGATGGGGAGCACATCCCTGTCCCAGCACGAGGCTCCTCCTCGTCAGGAAGCCTATCCTGACCTGGGGAGTGCAAATTGCATTTTAACACATACAACCTCCGGAAAAATATTATCAGCAGAGGAAAAGGAGATCAGCTTCTTGCCTGGAGGCAACGTTCGAAGATTTTACAGATATAATCGTACCTGCTACAGCCAGCTCTCGGGGAACAGCGGGGAGATTCGGCTCGTGATGCACCAACTGAAACAGCACGCTTCATCACAGCTCGCTGGTAACGCTCTTTTTCCAAGGCAGCCCATCTGTGAGCTGGGTGCTTCTGGAGCCGAAGCTGTTTTCAGTGCTCACCGAGGAGCCGTTCACCTCTATTTTTGCTCAAAGTTCCTTGGCAGAGGGAAAAATCCCGCCTTTCTTGCACAGCTGACGTATTGGGGCTGCTTCCAAGCATGGTTGTAAACTCAGCATGGCTTGGGGTTGGCTTTGGATCTGAACCCTCAGAAGCAGGAAGGGGGTGATGTATTTTTTGGGTATATGCTGTTGGCTGGCTGAGTGCTCATGCTATCAACCACGAGAGACGAGCGATCAAACCTTTCTTTTCAGCTGGAACATCTGGTTTAGGACAGGAATAATTTTATTTTCTGGTACGAATGGCGCAAAAGTGTGGATGTCAGCACAGAGCTTTGCCGGTGGGTTGGAGCCACCCGGGGTCTACCCTGATCCTGCAAGAGCAGCGATTTCCGTGCAGAACCAAGGCGGGCTGTTTGCGTGAGAACTCATGGCATGGGCTGCCCAGAGCATTGGTGGGGTCCCCATCCCTGGAGGCATCTGAGAGATGTGGATGTGGCACTGAGGGCAGGGTTTAATGGTGGGACGTGGTCGTGTTACTGGTTGGGCTCAAAGATCTTGAAGGTTTTCTTCAACCCAGATGATTTTATGATTCTAAGATGAGCTCAGAAATGCAAGCACGCTACCAACACTCACACATGTTCACGATGGTCCTGTGTGTTCCAGCCTTGTTTGACACGGCCACGCGTGCATCGGGTGTGCAGGCAACGTCTGTGCACGGGGCAGCAGCCTGGGGCCTCTCCAGCTCCTCCTGGCTCTGGGAGCTGGCTGTAAGGATGGGTGTTTGCTCTTCCCAAGGGCTGTATTGGGTTGGGCTGTACTTTCAGCTGAAATTCTGGAGGAAGTTGAACGTAAGCAATTGCTGAATATTCCCTTAGTTCCTTAACTTGCTGGCCAATTCCTGCCTCGTTTGGCAGAAGAGCTTACCAGAAGTGTCACATTTCCACGTGCTGTGAGGACATCTGGCCAAGCAAAGGAGAAAGAGCTCTGAAAAACACTCCTCCGTGGGAAAGGCTGGAGTGTCTGCAGAGCCTTCATTAGGCAGGGAAACAGCATGGAAGAGCAAGTACTACCATGAGCAGAAGAAACATGAGTTTTTTGATAAGTATTGCAACCCAAAGCTGTTCATGGAATAAGCTCAGCCAACACTGAGAAGAAATGACAGTGGTCAAAGGGAGAAATTGCTCCTCCTGGAGGGTTTTTGAGGGGGAGAGCCCTGTGCTAGCCACGTAGACTGGGACAGTGTCCTGCCAGGATGCCACGTGCCAGGTTTGTTCATGGCTTGGGCAGCAGAGAGTGGCAACACATCTCATCACTGCGCCTTGCCCACGTCTCCCTGGGAGCAGCTTCATCCTGAGTTCATCTTCTCCTGCTCTGTTTGTAGAGCTGGCTGCTTTTTGTGATTTTTTCTTTTCTTGGAGCGTGGCCATTTCGGCCAAGTGCCGGCTCACTGCTGCCGGGGAAGGAATATCCAACGATTTGCTTTTAAAGAGCTTGCAGTTAAAAGTTAGTGGTCACCAGGCAGGTGTGGGTAATTGTCACAGTTACTGGGCACTGGTTGAAGCAGGCTGGTCCAGGACTGCCCACCCCTGCTGCAGAAAGAAGGCTTCTTGCTTTACTTTTTTCTTTATTTCACACTTCTACCCATGGTGTGAGCTTGCTCACAATGCTCGTTTTGTTTCTGGCCCCATATTGCTACGTGCACTGGAAGGTGGAATTTGGGCAGCTTCATGCTAGTGAATGTAAAAGTGCTTTTTGCAGCCTCTTGGAAGGGTCGTTCAGGGATGAAGCTCATGGGGAGTTTGGGGTGGTGGGAGAGCAGGGAAAGGGAGAGCACCTGGGGAGCAGCCATGGGACAGAAGGAGCAAGGCTGGGATCTGGTAGAAAATTGGTAGTTTTTATACTCTGCCATGTCTGAGAGTGGGTTATCTCCTGTTCTCTATGGGGCAGTTGGGAAATGTCCTGCTCAGAGCTTGTACCAAGGAGTGCAAAGCGGGACCAGCTGCACCCCAAGGATGGATTTTGGCAGAAAAGGCTTTGGCTTGGATTGCACCATCGTGGTGATGCACTGGTGACACAAAGCACCTTGTCTCACCACGAGCTCCAGATGAGATGAGCAAAGCGGTGGTGTTTAAGAGGTGGGAGCTCCAAGGGTTTGAGTTGGGAAGCAGTTGCTCAGTGCGAGCCTCGGCCACGCAGCAGAATTAGCGGCTTAGCCCCGGGCGATCACTGGATTGACAAACTGGGCTCTTATGTCCACAGCCTGTTTTGAAAGGAATATTAAAGCTGCAACATCCATAAAACACTGGGTCTGCAGCTGCAATTTGGTTTTATTTCTTCTTGAGAGTTGCTGATAGAGTGAGGCTAAAAAAAGGGATACTCCATCAAATCCGTCTCGCTGTGGGCAGGCTGGCATCCACCAAATCTGCAGCAACCAAGGACAGTTCTGAGGAGCGTTGGTTGGGGCTCAGCAGAGAGCACCCCACATGGCAGGAGAGGGGATGGGGCTGGTGCACAGCAGACAGGCGGTAATGGGGATGGAGAAGTGCCATTGCCTGCCCAGATGATGGCAGGGGGAAGATGTGGAAACATGGGGACATGGCACTGAGGGACACGGCTCAGTGGGGATGGGCTTGGTGATCTGAGAGGTCTTTTCCAGCCTTAATGTTGCTATGATTCTGTGTGTGTGTGTGCAGCAGGGGGGCAGAGGTTTCCCCGTGCAGCACCATCTCCCTGCCAGGCACTGCCCCCTCTCAGCACTGATGCCCACGGTGGGCTGTGGGTGCATTAAACCCACCAGCAGTCCATTCCCTGGCTGCCTGCAGTACATCAAGTCGTGCCACGCCTGCCTCTCGCCGAGATTGCAGGATGCAGCTTTCCCCAAGCATCCTCACGGTTGCAGAGAGGCCGTCGTTAAGTCCCGTAATCACTCGCCGCAGCCCGCCTGAACTCATTTCACCTACAAAAACCTTATTACAGGAAGGAGCTCGTTCAGTCATTACCAGCTGCAGGGGCTCATCACACAGGGGGAGTGCTGGAAAAGAAAATGCCTCCGGTGCGTTTCTCCGCTGCTGTCGCAGATGTACCATTAGGGAGATGCTTATTGCCCTGCTCTCTCCGTCGCTTCCTCAACCGTCCCTGCTGCAAGGCCCCAGCCCCGTGCAGTGAATCCCAATGAGGCTTTTGGGGCTGCTCACAGCCCAACCTGGCACGCCGGTGCCCAAAAAAGCCCCTTTGGATCCAGAAAGCAATAACGCTTGTTGTTAAACCTCATCGGTGAATCTTGTGGTCGGTTGGGGGATGGAGGAGGAGGAGGCAGCTCCTCTTTGTGGGGTGGCTTTGGGGGAAAGCACCAAGGAGCAGAAGTTGGCACCTGCGGAGTGTCGGGAGCCCCAGCAGAGGCGGTGGCTGTTTGTGCATCCAAACAAACATCCCTGAACTGCAGAGCATCTGCCTGATGCTGACATTTATGGAGAGAAACGGCGAAGGGTGCTCCATGGCAGCGTGTGCTGGAATGATCTGTTATCGTTCAGCTTCACGTCTTTTCCCTGGATTTCTACATTTCAGCTCCGGGGCTGTGCTGGTGGAGCCGGGCTCTTGGCTGTGACCTCAGGACCTCCGTCCCTGGGTGCCACCAAGAGATGTCCTTTGGTTCTGTCCTGGCTCCTGCTCTGAGGGGACTGGGCTCATGGCTGGGTGTTGGGTGGGTTAAAAGCCTTGAGGGTTTAGTGCTAGCTTCATCTGCAGTGGGGTTGATATTCCCCTTCCTCTTGGCTGAATACAGGACTGGGCAAAGCCGAGGTTTCCTGCAGATGCATCAGCAGAGGATTTTAGCCCCTGTTTGGGTTTGGCTTGGTTCTTTTTTCCAAGGGAAAATGGGGAATATCTCACGACATTGTCGTGTCCCTTGGGGTGACTCCTGGTGAATTGGCTGCTCCCGTGGCCCCAGGGCTAGCCCTGGTCCTCAGGGTGGATCAGGGTGGGTTAACGTGGGGCTGAGCACCAGAACTGGCTGTTGAGAGTGGGAGCACCAATAAACAACGCCAGTGGTGCTGATGGTTCCCCCCACCTCCCAGCAACGCATGAAACTTTGGCAAGTAAATGAAGCTGAGTTTGTGCAACGGAGTTAAAATCGCATGAGGAACATTTCGTGATCTCTGCTTGGCTGAAAACCCCCGCTGTGCCGCTGCACGGCCCTGGCTCCCCAAGAGGAGGGCAGGATTTCCAGCTCTGGTACAACCAGAAGTCCCCCCTGGAGCCCCATTTTCAGGGGCAGAGCCGTGGTTTTTGTTTGGTTGGAACATCTGCGGGGGGTTTCCTGGCCCTGCAGGGAGTGATGCTGCTGGTGACCCCCCCCCCCATCCCATGGGTCTTCTGGCAGGGATTCTAAGGTGATAATTAGCTCACAATGCTTCTGCATAGAATCCCCACACATCCATCCCTGTCCTGCTCTGAACAGCCGAGGTGGGAGATGTGCTTGGGCTGCTGGTGACCTCGGTGGTAAGGGCGATAGGACCTTTGCCTGCACAGATCCTCTCCTGCGGCCAGGGAGTGCTGGGCACCTCTTCAGATAGCAGCTTGCTGCCAGACTCTTTTTTTTAGGTCTTTTTTGAAGGTTTTAGAGTGGGCTTCATCCCATAGGTGTGTGGGAAGGGGATTCCTGGAAGCACGGAGGACATCACAGGACCTGCTCGCGAGCTCGTGCTGCTGCTCGCTGGGGACAGGTAGGGGGATGTCCCTCAGATGAGGCTCTGCATCTGCTCCATGGGCATCCTGTGGCTTGGCTGAGGGGTTTGGGCACAATCCTTCCTGGAGGGAGTGAGCACACTGAGCCAATGCTGCTTCTGCTCTGTGGCTGTGCCTGCTGTGCCTTGAGATGGTGCTCGGAGCTTTAGTGAATAAACCAGGATGTGCTACAGGGGTCCAGCTGCACGTAAAGACTGGGCTGGGAGCTGTAAACTCACCTCTCTGCAAGAGAAAAACATCAGCCCCTGCTCAGCTGCTCTCAAATACCCCAGTGGCTGTGTGGGGAGGGACGGATGCTCAGACACTTTTATTCTGATCGTTTTGCTGTTTACCCTAGAGGTGGACTTTAATCGTTTATTTCTCCGTGAGGACACAAACTGGGCTCGGAGGGCTTAGGGATGCTTTCAAGGTAACCCCAGGACCTGCAATAAATGTGGAAATAAATGGTCTATAAAAACACACCGTCTGAATGTCCTTCTGCGATTACATCGAGCGCTGTAAGCCCAAATCTTTCCGTCTGCACTTTGCATTGCTTCAAGTGTTGTTTTTCTTTTTTTAACCTTAAGGCACGAGGAAGGGTGAGCAGCTCTGGAGGACATGGAGAGCTGTCCCTGCGCCCTGCTACTGGAGCCACCCAGGGGACGGGTGACACCTCTGTAGGCCTCCAGTCACACCGTTGGGATTTTGGCCTCGTGTCTCAGAGGTGGAGGAAGATGCTACGTGAGAGGTTGGTTGTGCCATTTCTGGGCCTCCAACGGGGACGGTGTAGGGACTGTGGTGCTCAGCACTGAAGAAGAGGATGGTTTTGGGGTGGTGAAGCCTTGGCTGCTGCTGCTTGTCTGAAGAAGGGCAACGGAGGGGGCTGAGCAGAGTCCTATGGGGAGCACTGAGGGAGCTGGGGTGGGTCAGTGTGGGGCAGAGGGGGCTCAGGGAGACCTCATGGCTCTCTCCAGCCCCTGGCAGGAGGTTGTGGTGAGGGGGGGCCTCTGCTCCCAGGAGCAGCGATGGGACGGGAGGGGATGGCCTCACGCTGTGCCAGGGCAGGGTCAGGCTGGGCACTGGGGAACATTCCTTCTGCACAGAGCGGTCAGGCACTGGCACAGCTGCCAGGGAGTGGGGCAGTCCCCGTCCCTGGGGGTGTTCCAGCCCCGTGGGGATGTGGCACTGGGGACATGGCTCAGTGGCATGGTGGGGTTGGGCTAGGGGATCTCAGAGGGCTTTTCCAGCCTTAATGATTCTGTGGTTCTTATGTCCCAGCACTGCTCCGGTGTAATGAAGCTGTGCCTGCTCCCATCCTGCCTTTAAACTCCTTTGTTAGCACTTTTAAAATCAAATGTATATTCATCTCCTTGGCTGAAATACAATGCTAAAGAGATACTACATTTCACTCGATGAGATGAAAAGAGATTTAATTAATTGAAATTCAAGAGGAATCCTGGTAAAGCTGTGTCAGGAGGAGGCATTGAGCTTTGCTTTTTGCTTTTTGCTTCAGAGGGACGAGGAATTTGCAAAACTTGAGTCATTCTGGCTTGGTTTTGTTACCTTTGTATTTCATGGGTGACCTCGGATCCCCACTGACCCGGGGTGGGGAGCTGGGCTGTCCTGGGGGAGGCAGTTGGTGGGGCCGATTTTGAGTCATAGAATCACAGCTTCTATGATCATATGACCACATATAATCATGGATCTAACGACTCTATGGTCATAAAATCATCGATTCCATGATTCCCTGGGGAGACCACTGAAATGCTGCCATTCACACCGGGGCTGTGCTAGGGCTGCAGCTGGGGTGGCAGCTGGTGACAGAACGGCCCAGGCACGACGCGGCCGGTGGCACAGGACGCTCCCGCGGGGTCTGGCTTTTGGAGGTGGGGATGTCAGTAGATGGAGGTGGGGATGTCAGTAGATGGAGCTGTTTATTAATGTTTCCTGGTAATTTATGGTGCAGAAGGATGCTTCGGTGCTGCGTGGAGGCTGCGGGTGTTCCTGGCCTTTGGGAAGGGTCCTGGTCCCCGTTCTGTCCCTGACCCCGTCCTGTCCCCATGTCACATGGAGCGCAGTTGTGGCTGTGTCTTCCTGCCCAGGGAAACAGAGGCTGAGCTGGTGCCATGCCCGTAGACAGGAGGGGATGAGGATGCTCTGGAAAAAGTTATTTTGTGGCTCTTGTATGGAAAAAGCATCAGAGCAATGGCATCTTCAAAACCACCACTCCATCACATCTGCTCACTTTTGCTCATTTTCACCCAAAGTTTTTCCAAATCCCTCTTCAAATGAGTAAAGACCACTCAGGTTCCTTTCCCCCACTTTGTTCAGGACACACCGAGCACCAGGGAAGCACCCACTGGGGTCCCTCTGCCCCCAGCCCATCCCGTGGTCCTGCTGCCTCCGTTTCCCTGGAGGTGGGTGGCCAAGAGCAGGAGGAAGGCAGCAGCAGTGTCCGTGGGACCTCATCCATCAGCCCCAGGACCACAGTGCAACAGAGCAGTGTTGTGTGTTACCTGGTGCTGCGTGGTGTCCCTCGATGTGGCAGGAGGTGACAGGAGGTGGCAGGGTGTGGTGACCATGCAACATGGTGGGATGGCGATGGGGCAACTGCTCTTGCACAAATTCATAGAATCATAGAATGGTTCAGGCCGGAAGGGACCTTAGAGATCATCTNCTCCTCTGGACCCGCTCCAACAGCTCCACATCCTTCTTGTGTTGGGGGCCCCAGAACTGGACACAAGACTCCAGGTGAGGTCTCACGAGAGCAGAGTGGAGGGGCAGAATCACCTCCCTCGCCCTGCTGGCCACGCTGCTCTTGATGCAGCCTAGAGAAATTCTGTCCTTGGCAATATTTTCTGCCAGATTACACTTTATGTAAGAGCTGCTCCATTAGAGTGCAACGTTCAGGGCAAATCCTAACCAGGGTCACCCCTTGGTGTGCACATGGGGCACGTCCTCCAGCAGCAGAGCCTCGTTCCTCCCATCACCCAGGTCTGCGCTTTCCTCCGTGCAGGCACCTGGGAAATTATCCCCGGCTGCCACAACACTAATTTTAATTTTAAAGAAATGAGCCATGAACTGTTGAAAATAATAATTTTCAATATGAACACCTGAGAGGCTGTTGTGGTTATCTGCCAATATATTAATTTTATCTTAAGTTCCGCCAGGCTGAAAATCTGCTGGTTAGTGAGATGGAGAAGAAATATGTCGAGATGTGAGCGAGGAGCTGGGGAGGAAGGGAGAGCCCTGCCCTCCTGCCTGCCCCAGGACCTCTGGCTGGAAACTTGCATCCTCCTGGAGAAAAACAGAAAGCTGGGAAATGGGGAGAGGGAAACCATGGGTGAGAGAATATAAAAAATTGTGCAAAATCCAGAGGAAGAGCTCGGCAGTTATTTTTACAGTGTTCAAATATGTTATTCTCTTACTCATGGGCCAGCACACAACTTTGTTTCAGTTTGTTTTTAAGCATTTGGGTGTTTTGCTGGGAGTATTCACAAAGTTTGGCCATGGCCAAGGAAACATCAGTGGATATTGAACTCAAACACATGAAAGGTGCTGCCCAAAGGTCACCCCATGACCATGACCATGCCATGGGAGAGACCTTCACGAGCGGCTATCAGGTCACCCTGCGTCTGTACAAGTATCATGTGGGTTGATAATTTTACATTACGTAGTTACTTGTATATCTGCTTGATGTTATAACCTAACACAAGGTTAATCAGCGCATTAGTTTTCTTGGAAATGGCTGTTTTGGCCGTGTTGCCTGCTGGCTGTCCTGCAGGCAGCTCTGCACACCGCTGGCACCGCTGATCCTCTTCTTGTGCACCACTGGATGCAGGGCCAACCTGTTCTTTCCATCATTAGGGTACCCAAAGATTTCACAAAAAATTATCATCCTGCTGTGTAACATCAATTAAAGTGGCCTTCTAATGGCCCCGTGTGCCATCTGGTCCCCAAAAGAGCTCATAAACCACTGTCACGTGCTCTGGAGATGTGCAGATGTGTGGCATGCATTGCAGGGCAAAGTCCTGGGGAATGCTAGGTCCTACAGAACCCAGCCCTTCGTGTCCTGCTGTGTTCAGCAGTTACTCCACCAAGCATGAGCATTTCACCAAACCAGGGACTCATTTCCAACTGGAGCCTCCTAGGGCGTGCGCTGGGATCCCCACTCATGCACACTCCCGCTTCTCCCCTCCCAGCTGCACTGCAGAGGCTGCGAGCACTGCAAGGGGCTTTTTGGGTGCTCCCCCATGCCCCATGCTCCCCCCACAGCACCTCTTGCCCCCATCTCATCCCCACTGGTGTGGAGCCCAACACGGTGTCGGAGGATGCCGAGATGTGTTTCCATGGAGCAGCCAAATCGGAGCTGGATTTTCCCCTGAGTGCTGATGAAGTGCTGAGGTTGCTGTGGCAACACGTTTGGAGGTAAAATAACAACAACAACAACAAAAAACAAAACCAAAAAGCAAAGTGGGGAGGAAGTTTTTTCAAGGGTAAAGTTCAGTGACAAGTCCAAGGTGCTCAGTCTGAGGGTGGCATTGAATTGCCTGGGACACTACAGTGGCACAGGGCTTTGGAGAAGCTGGCTTCACTGCTCCATATGTCCATCAGAGGACATTGCTTTTCTCCCCATTTGTTTCCCAAAAGCTGAATAAGAAGGTTTTGATCCCTGTGCTAGTCTGTTGCAGGGCTGTGGCTGCCCCACACGGCAGATCACCGGTGTTTTGGAGGCAGGTTAATCTGCACGGGGCTTTTGTCAACATGTTATAGCTGAAGGATTTTGCTTTCTGCTTTTTATTTAACAATTTGATGAAAAAACAAAAACATACAAGTGTGGTTTGTGAGTGGTGATGTTCATGGGAGCTTTGCTGCTCCCAAACTGAGCCCAAATGGTCCCATGAAATCCCTTTCCTGGGGCTGGAGGAGCAAAGCAGATTGCTGTCATCTTCAGCAGGTTTTACAGCGAACGCTGCGGGCTTTTTCCATTTCCAGTCCCAGGAGTCCAGTCCTCAATTCCCTGCTCATTTATCTGCTTTTTTCCTAATTCCTCCTGAACACTTCCCTCTTAGAGTATATAACAGCAGTTAAGTAGTAATGCGTCCTGGAGGGCTTTTGCTCCCAGCTGAATACTGTTGTATAACTAATGTGATCCTCAGCACTGCCGGTGCCGATGTTACGGGGTCTGGGAAGGAGCTGAGGGCTCCTGTGCTCTACAGGGGCCCCTGGGGATGCAGGTGGGTGCACGGGGACGACATGACTTCACGTTGGAGGTCTGGGTCGTGTTCCTCTCTGTGCAGCAATGGTGATACAGGATCATTGAATCATAGAAGCATCAAGGTTGGAAAAGACCTTCAAGATCCCAACCCCACCCGCCCCACCGTGCCACTGAGCCATGTCCCCATTGCCACATCCCCACAGGTCTGGAACACCCCCAGGGACGGGGACTGCCCCGCTCCCTGGCAGCTGTGCCAGGGTCTGACTGCTCTTTCCAAGAAGAATTTTTTCCTAATTTTTCCTAATATCCAATCAGAAAGCACATAAAATGCAGTTTCCATCACCTCTCGACGAGCTTTTCTTCCTTAACACTTCAGCATCTACTAACAACACACTGCCCAAAGTTGTTTTGCCTTTGTATTTTCATTGTGCGTAATAGCCTTGCTCTTTGAATGATATATATCTTAATAGCACCTTGGATAAAGCAGAATACTGCTAATTCCATATTATGGGATTATTATGAACTCATATGAATTAATGATGCTTATAAATATAGTCCCATTGAAATCCTTGACACTGCATATTAACCTGGTAGCTGAGCCATAAAATGCAATGCATATTAAAAATCAGCAGCCTGCACTTTCAGTGCTTTCAAAATAGCCAGTCTTTTTGTGATATATATGGTGTGAAAGGGTTTTGAAAATCCTAGAAGTAAGTATGAGCACTTTTATGATGAGGGCAATGCATTTATACGGGAGAGCTGTCACTTGGCTCAGCGGGTTGGATAGTTATTAAAATATTTCGTGCCTTTTTCAGTGGGATTTCGCTCCTGATTGTCTTCAGCCCACGCAGAAAATCCCATAGAGTTTGGGGATGGCAGTGCTTGAGCCCAGGGCTGTGTGGCTCCTCCCGATGCTGTGCTCTGTGCTGCAGAATAAATCCCTGCAGGGGACACAGCCTGCTGCAGACCTCTCCTCCCATCCCCTGGTTTCGCAGTGAGCTGAACCGCTGTGACTTCCAGGCCAGGTTTTGTTTTCAAGCTTTTGTTGCAGAAGCTGTCGCAGTGAGACCTGAGGGGTCTTTGCAGGGTGCAGCCTGTGGGCTGGTCCTGCAGGCAGCACAGTGAGTGGGTGATGCTCTGCAGGAACATCACATCTGGGGAGGGAAACCCTGGCCCAGGGCTCTCAGGAGTCCCTCTGCTGCCCACCTCTGTCCTCGTTCCTTCTAAGGAATCCTACAGCCCCATTTTTTAATCTATCTGCCTTAACAGCCCATCCCAAGCCCACATCTGTGCATCTGCTCACCATGCAGAGGTTTCAACTTGGTATTTATGCACCCACTCATTAATTAAGCACCCAAACGAGGGACCTGCATGTGCTCTTTAGGCAGTCATTGCTGAGCACCACTTCGGACCCTTTCAGCGCGTGGTGCTGTGGGGCCACGATGTTTGCTGATGACCTAAGGGCAAAGGTGGCTGCCATTTTATTTTATGTTTTCCTTACAGAACAGCTCTATGGCAGGATCAGTGCTGAGTTTGCAGGGCCACGTTTCTGTTTGCACAGCAGAAGGAATTGCTGTGTGGAGGAGGCTGGGGCGGGTGCTGGGACGGGTGGGGGTCACTGGCACCCTCCCACCCTCATTATGGAATTACAGAATGGTGCCTCCTCTTTTTGCATCTTTAATTACTATCCTTTCTGCTAATTAGGTTTCTTTCTGCTGCTGCTGTTTAGAGCTCCAGCCTTGGCGTGCTGGAGTGCTAAAAAGACAGCCCAGATGCAAAATATTGCAATGAATATTCATCCCTGCCCATTTCAGGACAATTCCACTTCGGCTCTGTTCGCACTCAGTTTTCTTTTGCTGCTGGACCAGGGAGTTCTCAGGCAGGATTATCAGCCAGAACAGAGCCTTTTGCAGAACCTCGCAAAAAAGCAGTGGCTTTGTGTTCTCACCCAAGGTGAAGGTGCCTGGAGATGTGCACCGAGAGCTGCTGGAGCTGTGTGGGTTTGCCCTCTTTCTTCCCTAAACACAACGTTAGTGCTTTTATGCAGAGGAGTCAGGCTTGTGCCTACAGTGCAGGTTGAAGTGCACTGGAACAGGTTGAAAGTTTCCTTCTGAGCTTTTTATTTAAAAATAATCTGAGAGGGGAAGAAGTCAGGTTGCTCGTGCTTCCTTTGTGCTTTTCTCAGTCCTTCAGCACTTGGCACTTGTCCCTCTTGTCCCCATGTGCCTCATCCCTGTGACTCCACACAGGAGCAAAAGGAAAGACAGAGCAAAGCCCAGCACCGGTTTTCCTGTGACCTCTCAGACAAAGTGTAACAGTTTTTAACCAAATAGGAGCAGCATGTGGAGCCCAAAATGATGCTTTTATATGTTTTGTGTAAACCATGCTTTGCTCGCTTTCCCTCTGTCAAGCCCGCAGCTGGTTCCTGACACCTTGGCAGTCTGTAAACTTTGAAAGAAAGCAGCAGTGAAGGGCCAGAGGCCTTGCTGCTGTTCAAAAGGAAGTGCTGGGTCCATATTTCCCATCAGGTCAGTGACACAGGGTTCCCTGGCAGTGGAGCAGGACCCGCCTGCCTCACCTCAAGCACTGGATGCAGGTTTGGGCACCACAGTATAGCAAGAACATAAAACTTTTGGAGAGTGCCCAAAANGGTTCCCTGGCAGTGGAGCAGGACCCGCCTGCCTCACCTCAAGCACTGGATGCAGGTTTGGGCACCACAATACAGCAAGAACATAAAACTTTTGGAGAGTGCCCAAAAGAAGGCTAGGGAGATGGGGAAGGGTCTGGAGGGCACGGTGTGTGAGGAGCGGCTGAGGTCCCTTGGTTTGTTTGGCCCAGAGCAAAGGAGGCTGAGGGGAGGCCTCATGGTGGCTGCAGCCCCTGACGGAAGTGAGAGTCCCCTGACAGGAACTCCTCAGCCAGAGTCTAGGAATGAGCCAGGCTGGGACAGCCTCTGCCTGCCCCAGTACATGCAGGTGGGGGCCGTGAGGTCACAGCCCATCGCCCGCTGACGCCAGACGCCATCACTGTGCCATCACAGCCCGTTGCTCGGTGCTGTCCCCCTGGCACAGCCCGTCCTGCCCCGCAGCACTGGGCCCGGCCCCAGCACTGGGCCCCTGCGCCCACCGGGTACCGCGGTGCCGCTGTCGGTGCTCCCAGCAGTGCCCTGGCCTGGGCCTGGGCTTCCCAGAGCCCCCAGGTGCCCTCGTCCTCCCTGTGTCCTGTCCTGCCTCCTCCCAAAATAAACAGCACAGCCCTACTCACGTCTTTCCCCACCCATCCCAACCTGGCTACAGCTGCCCCCTGATTTGGTATTTGGTATCATAGAATCATGGAATCATGCAGGTTGGAAAAGCCCTCCAAGATCCCCCAGCCCATCCCACCATGTCACTGAGCCATGTCTCCAGTGCCACATCCCCACGGGGCTGGAACACCCCCAGGGACGGGGACTGCCCCACTCCCTGGCAGCAAAGACTACACCTGTCCATGCTCGTCCTGGGTCTTTCATCTCTCATTTTCCTTCTTTTCTCACCACATCCCCATCTTGCTTTCAAAGTTGGTATTTATTTTAAATGAAGTGAGCTTCTCTTCAAGCAAATCCAAGCCATGGATGCTATAATTAGCAGGATATAGCAATTTTTCTCCAAGCATAATTGGAAGGTTTGCTATTTAGGGATAATACTTAAACTATCCTATTTTATGGCTCATTTACTAGAAAATGCCTGTGGAGCTCGCAGCTTTATCAAACCTTATCAATGAGTAAAGAATGTCAAAGGAGGGTATTTCTGCTATCTGGTGCTAAATGTGGCTGCTGCTGCTAAGTCTCCTAATTTTTACTAATTTCTGTTAATTGAACAATCTTCCATGAGTGTTTGGTGATAACAAGCTGCTAAAGCGCTCCTGAAAACCAGCACAGAGACCCAGTGCAGGGTCTGAGGATTCCCATCTCTCCCTGCTGGGGCTGATTTTAGGCTGGAGTAATTGAGGGTGGGTGCCCTGGATGGCTGAGCCCTCCTTGTGTCACCCTGCAGAGCTCTGCTCAGCTCCAGAACGTAACTTATTCCTAGCCACAGCTGAAGCCCATTCAGATACCCAAGGTGTGGTATCCTATTTAACTCAAGTTAAATAACAGTTTTTTTTTTTTTTTTTTCCTCTTTCTAAGGAGCCTAGATTAAACGTTGCTGGATGAAGCCCTTTCTCCTTCTGAAGGCATAAAGCTACCTTCACCCTTGTTTTTCCTTCTTGCTGAGCCTTGAGGCAGGAGAATATGAAACTTTGGGCCCAGCTGAAATCCAGCACTGAGCTTGCAGTGGGTGTACGTGTGCTCCACGACAGCTGCTCCTGGATCTTCTTGGGCATCGTGGCCCTGGTGAGTGCTGAGCAGTCTGGCTTCCCTGGGCTCTGTTTACTGAAAAGACGCTTCTGGGCTTGGAAGTTTTTTCTCAGAAAGTGATCTGAATTGCCTTAACTTTTTTTTTTTTTTGGATGCTTTTCTGGCTTCAGTGGAGATTTATGAAGTGCTGTGGCCTTAGAAAAGATCAATAGATAGCCTGTTAAACAAAGACTCAAAATTTACTGTTTGGATGATTTCAGGGGGAAAAAAACAGTAATTTGGAATGTTGAATATTGAGCTAAGTTTTACAATAAGGAGAGAGAGAACCCCTATCCCAACTGAAATAAGGAACTTTTTTTCCTTGACCGCCCGAGGCATTTAATTAAACCCCTGAAGAATTGTGTTTGTACTGCTTAGTGAGAAAGCTGAAATACTGGAGCAGAGGGTGGGAGGCTCCAGCTCCTGTTCTCTGCTGCGGCAGCACGGCCACATCTGCCACCTTTCCTTGACACACCAAGAGCCACCCCAACACAGCCAGGTGTCCTCCTCTTCTCCTACCCCTTCACCAGAGAAGCTCTCATAGACTTTCTCCTTGTGATTATTAGGGACTTTCTCTCAATTTCCAGCCTGACTGTGTCTGTAACCACCTCATCCTAATATTTTCCCCTTGTTAATGTTATTATATCTGCTTTATGCCATGCTCTGATTTCTCATGCAGGGTTTGGTCTTCAGCATGACATGGTTTGAGTGACGTGGTGTAGTGGGATGGTGGGGATGGGTTGGTGGTTGGACTAGACGATCTTAGAGGTTTTTCCAACCTCAATGATTCTGCAATGTCTCCTTTCTCCCCCATCCACCCAAGCACTTCAGGTCTTTGTAGTCTCCAACCTTGGGGTTTTTTTGGCCCTTTCAGCAGGTTCCTGGGAGATCTCAGCTAACTGCAGAGTCTACCCAAGAAGTTTTTATGAGATATGAGTATACCATGCTGCAGAGGGTTTAGGGCTCGTTCTTGCTGGGTTTAGAAACACCATACTGGTGCCTTGCTGGGAGTTTACAAAACTGAGTAGATGGACTGGATGGCTTGGGCAATCCTCCAGTGCTGAAAATCCACCTCTGCTACCAAAAATCCATCTCTGTGTGGGGCTAAGTGATACTCCAGACCTTGTTTTTACCCTTTCCATGGACAAGCCCATTCTGAACAAATCGCCTGACCCCAGCCTGTTTATTAGCTCAGTGGGAGTAAAATCCTGCCAAGAACACAGAGAGGAAGCAGGGGAGCAATCTTCTTTTATCTCTTAAGAAATGTGGCCAGGAATGTTTGCTCTTTCTCGGTGGTTTAAATTTACAAAAGCGAACAATAATTTCGCAGCCCCTGTGAGTGAAATGTGGGGGAAACAAACGCACCTTATTGACTTTTTTAGCTGGAGCAGTGAGGGAACATTACTTAGAGCTGCGTTGTGCTAAACTTCAATCCCCAGAGATGTCTTTGTTGATGCATAAGCTGTGACCTAAAATATTGACTTTATAAAGTAATTGAATCCCAGAATCATGTTTCAGATGAAAAGCGCTTGATAAATGACTGTGGGAAGGAGCTGAGCCCAAAGGCTTGGGGTGTGCTGGGATTTATTCTGCTCGGCTCCTCCCTGCCTCTCCACAAGCAAGTCCCTACCAGGCTGCTCTGATCCAGGCTCTGGGTGAATTATGGGGCCCAGAGAGCCATGTCTGAGGAATTTTTTTCCCTTCTTCGTGGAAAGAAGGGTGATAAATCCCTCTGGTCCTGTGAGAGAGGTGGAGGCAGAGCCCGTGGAGCTCATGCAGGGGCTGGGTGAGCATTTCGGGACATAGCAGGTCTTTATGGAGGCTGAGCTTGCTCTCAGATATACCTTAATTTGCCTTTGTCCATGTGTGGTAATACCTTGGTTCTGCACTAAGGCCTGGCCCCAAATCTCTGCTCTTCCACCATGTGACTCGTGCTCATGTCACCTCATCTGAGTGCACAGCATCTCCTGGAGGGAAAAGTGGGGATCCCCATGGGGCTGCCTTGAAGCCTAGTGACCATGGTGAGATGGATACAGGGCAGAGAGGCTACAGGAGGAGGAGAAAGGGTGCTGGTTCACAGGTGTGATGGCTCTGCCTCACCCCGAGCCACCTCTCTGGGGCTGAGGGGCATGCAGGGAGATGCTGGAGGAGGACTTGGTGCCAGGTCACCTCTTGTTGATAGCACAAGCGCTGTGGCCCAACAAGAATCCTCTCCTTCCTCGACTCTTCCAAACAACTTTCCCTCGTTAATTTAAGAGGGCATAATTATATCATTATTTCTAATGGCTCAATTTAAGCAAGGCCTTATTTTTGACTTAAATTGTTACCTTGCTCATCCAACAATGACTGTTTTTCTTCCAAGTAGGTTAACCTCTCGGTTTTCTTTACTCGGGCGTTTTGCATAATGTTATAATAAGCATTTAAATAACTGTAAAGGTTCCATCAGCTCTTGCTTTCATATCTTCCCGTTGCCATGGCAACCGGCCGTCCTTCTCTGTCTCTTTTACCTCTTTTTAGATTGGAGTTTCTCAGTCCAGTTGCGTTAAAATCGAGTTAGCTCCTTTACTCGTTTGCACGCGACGCCGCGGTGCTTTGCGTGCGTCGGCTCTGCCGCTGCTCCGCGGCGATTGCTCTCGCTGCTGGCTGCGAGCGAGGAGGCTTTGGGCTGGGAGAAGGGGATCTGCTTTTCTATTTGGCCAGTGGGGGAATCTGCAGTGGTAATTACCGGGATTTGGGGCACCAGGCTGAAATGGGAGTGGGCACGGTTGAGTTGAAGACCTTGCAAAGTGCTCATGTTCCAGCGCTGCCGTGAGGGGATGGCTCCAAGGCCCTCGTGGGGAAGTGCAATGATATTTTTGTCAAGGCACTCGTTTAAATTGCATCTTAATACCCCATTTCTCCATTTAAAAAAGAAATAATCTGACAACATCCCAATGCAGTCTGGTATGTATAAATCTGACAGGCTCAGACCATGGGCTGTGCAAACAAATGGCAGAAGTTAGTGCAAATGGCTAAAATGAGCCTGGGAAGGACTAATTCAGTGGGACTGTCTGCTGTGGGCATGAAGCTCCAGCTTGTCCAGGGACATAATCTCTCCTGGCAAAGCGGGAGTGAACAGAAGGCAGCAGGGAAGGCTCGCCACTCGTGCCAGTCTGTGTTTCCATCTGGATGTAGGTGCTCTTGAAGATGATAAAATGGCAAATGAAGGAATTCTGGAGAGGCTGCTCATTTTTATTTTTTTATTTTTTTTCCTTTTTCTCTGCCTAAATATAAAACACTGAGCTGCTGCTCTGGGAGTGATGCAACGGGCAAGTGAGTTGGATGGAGCACAAGACCCCCATCAGTATCTGAATGGGGGCTATTAGAGAAGGGGACAGACCTTTCAGCAGGGTCTGTTGTGCCAGGACAAGGGGAAATGGCTTCAAACTAAAAGAGGGGAGATTTAGGTTGGATATAAGGAGAAAGTTTTTACTCAAAGGGTGATGCGGCACTGCACAGGGTGCCCAGAGAGGTGGTGGTTTCCCATCCCTGGAGACATTCAGGGTCAGGCTGGGGGTGCTCTGAGCACCCGATGGAGCTGTGGGTGTCCCTGTGCATTGCAGGGGGTGGGACCAGGTGGCTTTCAGAGGTCCCTTCCAATGTAAACCACTCTATGATAGCAAAGAGCTGATGTAAATACTCTCTATGCTCATCTTCAGCAGTGTGCCCTATATGGGAGGTGTGTGTGTGTCGGGAAGCTCGTGTCTGCCCATGGGCCCTGTGCCTTCCCTTGCAGGAATCCCATTTCCTGGCACAAAGGCAGGAATCAAAGCAGGGGCTGAGCTGATCGAGACAGACACAGGAATGTGCCTCATCTGTGCTTCCCCATAGAAGTGCTCAGTCTGTCTGGTTGATTCATCTTGCCCGGCACAAGCTGACAGCAGCTTTTCTGAAACACGCTGCTCGCTAGCTGGCTGTCCACCGGGCAGTCATGTTTAATATGTATAATTGTAATTGCATCCTTTATTAAATCCAAAGGCTTAATGCATTTCACAGTAGTGATGTGCAACCAGCTGTCCTGCTTCTGCTCACTTGAAGGCTCGCTTTGAAACGAGTGCAGGGTGCTGGTGGGTTGGGTTGGGTCTAAGCCTGGTGGTGCCCCTGGGCAAGCAGCATTACCTTCTAGTGGGCATTTCTCCTGTCTTTATACTCTATATAAATGATTGTCTGCAAGGTGTCTGCTGCCTACAGACCAAACAGGGCTCTGGGAATTGCAAAATAACTCTGAGCAGTGCCTGTACCTCTGTCCCTGTGGATATGTCATGTCTGGAAGTGATGAACCCTGTGATCATCAGAACACTTTGCACACTTGTATGAATATTCTCCCTCCCTGGGAACTGGGAAATTTTAATCTCCTTTGGGAGGCGCAAAACTTTCCCACCTTGGCTGTATATGCATTTGGGTAAGGTTTGCATAGGGTCCTGTGAAGGTCCTGATTTCATCCAGCAAAATGGGATATGGAGTGATTCCCCAAACTTATAGCTGCAGGTGAGATGGGCAGGGAAAGAGGGGGCATTCAGTCTGCCCAAAGACACTAACACAGCTGGCCCAGATCTTGCTGTAGTGCATTTGTGATGAGCTGGAGGTGAAGCTGGGGCTCAGGCTTGCCTCAGTGGTCCCCAAAACCCAGTGAGCTCCACGCTGAGCTGCTTCCTGTGTGCTTTTCCCACTGCGTGTGAATCTGCCAGCTCAAATGTCATCTGCGTGCAAGGTATTGCTGCTTCTGCAGAGGTTAAATGTCCTCTGTTAGTGTTTATCCATCTGGTTTGCCCAGATATCTGCCAGCTGGTGGTATTGGAGAAACTACTGGGAGATGCCTGAGTCTTGGGAGAGCCTGGGGAAAACGCTGGTTCTGAAATCCTGAGCAAGGCTGAGGGTAGGAGCTGGCTGCAGGAGGTGGGGAAGTGCCACCACTGGGAGACCCAGTGACCTGCACCCTTGGGTGATGGTGGCAGGGTCGCAGCTGAAGCTGTGTGATGGATACAGGCACGTTGTGCTGCAACTTGAGCTCCTTGGGGTCCTTGGGACAGGACATGGAGCTCTGCAAGGCTCTGGGTCCCCCCATACTGCTCACACACTGAGTGATGGATGTTTGTGGACCTGTAACACAAAGCGGGGGGCTGAGGTTGCCACCTGGAGTTGTGTGCTTGAAGGGAGCTGCACATGCACAGCCAAAATACGAGCTTGGAGGTTTGATGGAAGAGAATAAGCTCGTAAAGGAGTTGAGCAGAGTATGCAAGGAATAGAGGAGAGCATAAAGCAACGCATGAGCTGGGAGATGCATTTCCAGAGCTGATGCCCATCTTCCTGCAGACACTGGTGGAGCTGAGCTGCTGCTGGGTCCCTGTCTGGTGCTTCCCATGGGGTGCAGTGCTGCAGGAGCACTTCTTTGCTGCAGTTTGAAATCACCCCACAGCTCCATGCTGGCAGAACTTTATGCTGTTGAGTTACCGCTTGCTGCAGTTCCTGTAGGGGAATGAGGGATCGCATGGAAATGCTGAAGGGAAAATCATTAGATTTGCTTTAATGAATTAGAGCTCTGCAGGCATTTAAATATCTTACAAATCTGCTGATCAGCAAATCAAGCTAGTTAGTGTTTGTGCCTGTATGAGTTGCACATACACACTAACAAGGTTCGTTTGCTGATCTGCAAATCTACACGGCCTAAGTGGCTGCTGTGCAAATTGGGGAACAGAGTCATTAAAACAAACATGTCATTCTTCTGGCAGTGCTTTCATTAATAAAATAAAGCCTCAGATGGGGAAATAGTTAACTTGATTCTCCCTGTGGGTTTGCAGAGTAGTTAAGATGCAAATAATTAATAAGTGTAGACTGGGAGCCTTGCTGCAGGGCCCCTTTCCGTGCATATTTCCAGATGCTGAATTCTTGCAGGGGAGAGGAAGCATCACCTTCGTGCTGGTGTTCAGGGTGTTCTGTTCTGACCTCGGGAAGGCTCAGAGCTCTGTCTTGTGGCCTTTGGAGAAAGAAGCAGCGGTTTGGCTTGGTCTCCTTGAAGTGGTCACTGATCTTCAGTAACTTTGGCCTGAACAGGCAGGATTTTTTCCCTTCTTGTTCTAATTAGTTCTGTGAAAATGTCCATTTGCAGTGGAAGAGATCCTCTCCTAATAACCTCCTCTTAATTTTTACTGACATTGCCTTGAATCTAGAAATTTAACCTAGAAACTGGTTTTGGAGCACAAGTCCAGGACAAGGACTCTGGAAGAAGCATAAGTTGAGGTTACTTAAACTGTGGCTTGAGATGCAGTCGAGGGTACCAGGACGTGCTCTGGGTTCAGGCACTGTGGGTGAGGGCTGGCTGAGCTCCTTCATGCAGTGATGGAAAAACCTCCTGGAAACTTGTGCCGGTGCCACTTTCCTTTCTTTCTTTCTTTTTTCTTTTCATTTTTTTGTTGAAATGAAATTGTGGTTGTTGTGTTCTTCCACAGTGAGAAGCCCCCTAGCGTCTGATGGTGATGAAATTGTATCACTGTGTATTGGAGTTGCCTTTGAAACCCAAGGCAGGCTGGCTGCTGATCAGCAAGGTGCTTGGGGAGTTCAACGCTCCTTTTTATTGAGATGGGGACATGCTGAAGTAGTTGCCTGATTGGACCTAAGGAAGCTGTTGATTCAGAGTGCTCAGGCAGTGTCACCATCCGACTGACAGTGCTCCATCTGTGCTGTTTTTCTTTGTTTGGATAACAATGCTAAACAAATGTATCACGTTCATGTTTGTATAGTAAACACCACGTACCCTATGCAGTTACATTGAGCTTTGCAGGGAATATTTCAGCAGGAAATTTTAGGGTTATGCATTTGTGACTGAAATACCCAATTACAGTGGTGGTCCCTCACCTCTGCTAAACATGTTTTTAAGCTGTCCATCTTCCATGCATTACTGCAAGCCTTGCTCGTGGGGTCGTTGCCTTGGCTTAATGAGAGCTCTCTGAAACCTGTCCCTGGGGATAACTCCTCCTCATCCCCCATTTGCTCTGCAGTTGCTCATGGCGTGCTGTGAGGAATTGTGCTCTTCCCTATGTACTGACTGGAGGTGGGATGCTGCGTGGCATTTGTAGGATTTCATCTGTTTCCCTTCAAACGTTGCTCCATCCCCCAGTGTGGGGTTCCTGTAGGTGTCTTCCCACCTGGCCCCTTCCTGCACTCAGTGCCTTGTGGAGTGGGATGCTCTGGGGAAAGCTGGCCCCCTCCTTGCCATTGCCTTACTCCATTCCCCACTGCCCTTCACTTTGGCTGCAGGCAGGATTCTGGTTACTGCTTCTGAACTCTGATCCCGTTGGCATCAAAATGGATGGTCAATTATCTGGAGTCTGATATCCCACTTCGTTACCGTGGCTGCGTTTACACTTAGACCTTTAGAGATTTAATTGCATCAATCCCAGATCTTTCAGCTGAGTGTAATGTGGCATTTCTCAACATGTTCTTCTGCCTCCACTGAAAAGGTCTCTTCAGCTCTGGCAGTGGGGAGAGCAATTTGTCACTGTTTGGCCCAGGTAAGCTTTTTTGTGCAGCTGAGTGTGTTTTTCCAAAGCATTTGCTTTTCCTCCTAATTTCCAGTTGAGCACTGCTCTGTGTTTCTCTTGGCTTGCCACTGTGACAGCTTCTGAATATGGGGAGAGCAGTCATGGGCTGATGCTGTCCTGGGGGTTGTTCATTTCTGGACTGTGTGTGCCCAGCGTGTGCTCTCAGCCCTGCTCTGAACAGGGGACAACTTCTGGGATAAAAGTTGTGTTTACTGTTAGTTGCTAATTAGCAGCAGCAGAGTAATTATGTAGCTGATGCAATAAGACTGCAATTTATGATTTGAAAGCTTTTTGCATTATAAACGTAAAGCTTGGGAAAAAGGGTGAGAGGGAAGTTCTGTCCCACTCGGTTGTTTTGATGTGGCCCTTGGCATGTGGGAGTGTGGTTGGAGGAAGGATTGGAGGTAGGGTCACCACTTGGTCAATGTCAACCAACAGCATCAACCAGTTGGGTGTGGGTTGGCCTGGGAGCACTGGAGATGCTCTGTCTGCCTGGCTCTCATTCCTTGTGTTTTCCTCCCCTCACCAGAAGATGAATGTCCTCCAGTGTTATCTCTATTCCAAGCCTCCGGCTCCCTCCTGGACCATCACTTTCTGCAGCTGTTCCCATTGCTTTCCTGTTGACTCCGAATGAGCTCCCTTTGCTTCAGGGGAGATTTCCGTATGAAGAACATCCTCTTGTGATTATACTTCATTTGACATCTCGCACCCAGACCCCAGGCAGTGAGGATGGTGGGGAAGATGCTGGGATGGCTTTTTCATGCTCCATGAATGCGTTTCAGTGCTCTCTGTCTGTGCTGTGAGAGAAGCTCAGCCTCCTCTCTGAGGTCTGCATCAAGTCCTGCCCGCACATCCTTTTCTGTCCTCTCATTTCTTCTGGAGCATGCAGATAGCTGGCAAGCACTGTGAGCTGCCAGCCCTCTCGCGTTGCCTTTGTCTTTTAATGCATTTTGTGTTTCTTCCAGGCCTGCGTGCTGCTCTGGGTGTAGCTAAGACATGGCACAGCTTTGCTAACTGGGAGCCATCTGGGCTGCTTTCTGCAGGCACAGGATGAGGGTGCCCTGTGCGGCTGTTGAGTTTACAATGAGTGAAAGTCAAAATTTGCTTTGTCTCTGTCTTGTGCTGCTCCCCCTGCTAGCACTGCTGTTCCTGGCAGTGTCTGTGCTTGTCGTAAATCGAATCCTTCTGAGATGGCCTTTGGCTCAGCTCAGCTAAGAGTCCTCCAACTGTGACGGCACTTCTACAACCTTTAATAGTTTTTGGCTTTTTTCAGTTATAATGGGCACCATTAAATCATTTTCCAGTCAGCTCCACACAGTGGTACCTGAGAAACCGTGGTTATTCCCTATCCTAAATGTAGGGAACATCTGTGAACGCATCTGCAGGGTTACTGTTGGTAAATGTTGGCTTCTTGATGGGGATGTTAAGGTACAGCATGGCATGATGCTGTCCTAAATGCTTGGATTTTGGAGTGGCTGTCGTGGCCTCTGAAGTGATGCAGGAAGGGCTCACTGAGACAATAACTGAGGACACACACGGCTGAGAAGAAAACGTGTAAAGATGAAAATGCTTGGTAGAGTCAGCAATGGGAAGTGGAGCTTTACTTCTCTGCAGGCCATCTTGTAAATCAGGCTATCTGTCTTGGAGTGAAAATCAGAAGAGGGTGCCCCAGGGCCACGTGACGTTGTACTGCTTGGTTGTGGTGAGGCATGAAATCTGGGGTTGCTCCTAGCCTCGAGAGCCCAGAAATGTTGGGAAATGGGCTGAGCCCATGTGCTCTGTGTTGTAAGGAATGAGCAGCTTCACAAGCGTTGGTAGTAATGGGGGTGATGGTGCTGGGAAGGGAAGGTTGAATTCATCTCCCTTGTGCTGAAGGCCTGATGAGGAGACAACTTGTCCTTCCCTGGTGGCTTCCTGGGGTGGTCTTCTTTGATCTTGAGTGCTTGTGCCCTGAGGGCTTCTCGTCCAGGAGCAATAAGCAAGGTGATGGTGGATGCACTGCTCCTGTCCAGCTTTGCCCTACGTATCCCATCTTTGTGGTGGAAACACAAAAACGCCCAAAGTCTTGTCAGAGATGTGCTCAGGTGGTGCTCCTGGGAGGGGGCTTTCTCCAGCGGTGTAACAACCTGCAGCTGGCTCCAGCCGTTAAGTGTTATAAATGTGGCTGATGTAATTCTGTTTCGAAAAGCCTTAGAGGCTTGCAATAATAAACAGAGCCTTTTAGCACCAGGTTATTGATGCAAAATAGTTTAGCAAACTGGGTTGCTGAAGTGCAAATGCCATGTATTATTCATTCGACTCTTTCTTTCCACAAATCACTGCTCTTCATGGCTTAATGTTCCCCGGTAGCACCACTCTTCAGGAAGCTCTTTGGCGTGAGCCAAAATGCGGAGTTGCAGACCCATCCATCAGGACAAGCTGTTGGTTGAGTTGTTGTCTTCCAAATGGAGTTCATAATGGGCAAAGAGGTTTAATTAATGCTTCAGAGTAATGTGTCTGTTTATAAAGAAATAATGTACTATAAAATTAGGCAATGCATAGTGAAATGTACCTCCTAATGGCTAGGCTGGCATTTTAAGTGATCAGTAAATCACTTAAATATTAAGACCTTCTTGAACAAGGATAATAAAGCAAGAGATTTGGAAATGGTAGATACCAGTTCTTACAATTATCCACTAAATAAAACATTTTTATAGTGATCATAGAGCTAATCACCTTGCAGAGCAGACAGGTGATAGGGACAGTGGAAGTCATGTGGCATTATTGACTGAAAAAAAAAAAGAGGAATTTCAGGTTTATTCTTTAAGGCCAGAGTCAACAAGGAGAAAATGTAAGCGTTTCCTGAACACTTTACCTATTCTTTTGATGAATAAATGTGAACAGCAGTGGTTATATAGAAACCCTCATGATCTGAAGTACGACAGACCAAGAGCATTCCCTCGACAGTGCCGATGTAGCTGCACAACAGAAAGCAGAGATGATCTGTGAATATTACCTATTACTTCTACGTCTTTGAAGTAAGAGTTTGAAAACATTAATTGCTTCAGTATTTTTAAATACAAGTTAGACAGAAATACTGAATTGCTGCTTTACAGCCCTGATGGAAGAAGTTTTAGCAGTAGTTTGGCAATTCTGACGATGGGAAGGATACAGGAGGAGAATCCCAGGTCTCCACTGCAAGAAATTTTGGCAGTTTTGAAGGTGAAATGTGATTTTAATGAACTGAATGAGATCCAAACGATGAGGTGATTTGGAGTTAAATATTAAGAAACTAATGGTCGATAGATGTAAACTGTTTGCATAAGAACACACACAGATGTTCGTCCCAGGCTGGGAAATGATCATAGCAGCTTTGAAAGTGTGTAACAGGATTGCAGAAAAAGTCGTTATGAATGAAGGTTTTTAATAGGTGATATCCAGATGGGTGGGATGTAGATTCCTTGGGGTGTGTCCCCCTGTTATTATCTGTGTGAAGCTCTGGCTGGGCTACCTGTCCCCTGCAGCAATGCAAATCCAGAAATCATCCACAATGTAGCTCCATTCCTGATGGGTAAGGACAATGCTTACAAGTGGTAGGATTTCCTTTTAAAAAAAAAAAAAAAAAGGCATCAGGAGGCAGCTCAAATGATTTCTTAAAATAATTCACTCATAGAAAAGGTGGAAATATATCAGCGTAAAATATTTAGCATCAACCGAAATGATTGATGAATTTGATGAATGAAGAGTTAGCTCTGTTAAGAATTCAGAGATGTTAAATGTCTCTGAAGACAAGGAGGAGCAGATTGCACAGTAGTGCACGCTGCTTTCATTGATTGGTATTTTATTTCCCTGTAAGGGAAAATGAGTAAAATTTCTAAGGAACTTTGCATAGAGAGGATAGAGAGACAATACAGTGAATCCCATCTTTGAGTGCTGGGCTGATTTCCATATCTGCCCATAGTTTGGGCTGGCAGATTTAAAAAAATAAAGGGGGAAAAAGTGTATGGGAGAGGAAATGTCAAGAATGATGGAAACTGAGCCCAGAAATCCTTTTGGTCAGTGGGTCTGAGGGATGTAACTCCCTGGGTTTGCAAGGAACGTGCTCTCAGGTGAGCTAGAGGAGCACATGTTGCAGGCTGGAGAGGGAACCATTCTATGGATTCACCTTTCAGAGAGGAGGTTTTAAGGATGCCTTGGGTAGCAGGTACTCTGGATTTTGGTCAGAAGGACTCACGAGGCCAAATTTGTATTTCATGGGAGATGCTGTAGCTGTTCTGAGCTGAAATGAAACCAGGGTTTGTTCGTTTCTTCACAAAAAATAAAGACAAAACCAACATCCATTTGAAAACGACTTTGGAAAGCAAAAAGTTTTTCATTCACATCTCCTGGGGATACGTCAGGATGACTCAGATAGAACATGGGGTGTCATGGGAAGTCACACCAGAGGAGGGAAGGGCTCTGTTCTGTTCACTGTAGAGATGTGCTGAACAACATCACTTTTAGACTGCCTTCTGCGATTTGTGAAGCATTTCATGAAGGAATTAATATGGAGATGTCTGAGGGGCACCTGTGTTTGGTTGCTGAGTCTTAACTTGACCTATTATTATGGGTTAACAACTCTTAACATTTTATGTTGTGGTTTAACCCGGCAGCAGCTCTGTACCTTGTTCCTTCTCTCCTGATGGGATGGGGAGAGAATTGGAAAGGTGAAAGTGTGAGAACCTGTGGGCTGAGATAAAGGCAGTCTGGCAGGCAAAGCAGAAGTTGCATGTGCAAGCAAAGCAGAACAAGGAACTCATTCACTGCTTCCCATGGGTAGGCGGGTGTTCAGCCACGTCCAGGGAAGCAGGGATCACTGTGTGTAATGGTTTCTTGGGCAGACAAACACCATCCCAACATGCCCCCTTCCTCCTTTACCCCAGCTCTTATCGTTGAGCATCACTCACAGGCTATGGGATGTCCCTTTGCCAGTCTGGATCAGCTGTCCTGGTCCTGTCCCCTTCCAGCTCCTCATCACCGTACCAACCTCTGTGAAGAAAATTAACTCTGTCCCGGTCAAAACCATGACAAATAATCGATGGAGGGAAACAGATTGAAACACTTAATGCTTAGAAATGTTTCTCAAATGAAGAAAAACATAGCCCCTAAAGCCCTTCTGTAAGAAACAGGCTTGAAAGCCAACAATTTCACAAGAAACAAGCCCCAAACAGGTTTTCAACAACAACCCTATTGCCTTTTTCTGGAGCCAAGCCTTGTGCCTGGTGCAATGCCCACGAAGCCCATGGGTGCAAGGCGACCTTTGAGCTGGCACATATCTCAGCCCAGGTTCAGGTGGCAGGATGAACCGAGTTAGCACAGTAAGTGGCCCTCAGAAGCTGCCGAAAGAACGCTTCAGATGAGAAGCAGTAATTTATTCTGATTAGTGCTGACTGCCTGTCAAACAACCGCCCAACTATTCCCCATCTCCTGCCCCAAAAGGTCAGAGAGCTTGACATCAACTTTGCCTGGATTCATCTTAAATAACACAGAGAATGAGAGGGGGATGATGATGAGCAGTTTGCAGGGATAGAGGCTTGAAGAGGGCATATTTCATGGTCACCTGGGTAACTTGCAGCTGGATTTCTTTTTGACCTTTCTGCCCTGTGTTGTTAGCAGCAAATAATATTTTCCCCTCCCTGCACCATCGTTTATCCCGGAGAAAGTTGCCAGGTAACGTTGAAAACTTGCTGGGCTGTGTTTTCTGTGCAGACAAACTCTTTGTGATGAATATTTAGCATCCTTGATCTTTGTATCTTGATCAGAGGGGAGAGAAAGGAGCAGTGGGGAGCTGTGCCCTGTGGGCTTGGCCATGAGGAGGATGGGGATGATGTCCCGTTGGGGATCAGGTGCACACATGGCAACGTGATCAGCTGGCACTTAATTCACTCTTAGCTGGCAATCAGAAAACTGTTTTCCAGGAAGTTCTGCCACTTTAAATAATTCTGCTCTGAAATGAAATAGAGTAAAAATGAAATTTTGTGACACGAATTCCAGGAACTCGTTTGCTTTAGGGGAATTGAATTACTTTATTTCGAATTGGACTTTTTTTTCCCGTAGGAAATGTGTTTAATTTTTTAAAAATATAAAACTTAATATTTTAAATACGTAGGAGAAATCAAATTATTTTGGAGATGGTGGAATAGAGCATGTCAATGTTATTGAAATTCTTTTATTTCAATAAAATATAGCTGACATTAATGGGGTTTCAAAAGTATTGAGATGTGGATGAAAATGCACGCTGTTCATCCCAGCACTTTGAGGGATTTCCAGGCAGAGCTAATTCAAGTGACAAGTGCATTTTTCCTGATGGTTCTTTGGGAGTGTCTCAACCCTTTCGCTGCAGTTGAGAGGAGTGCACAAAGTGCTCCTGGGTGCATTGAAGAGAGCTCACAGTTTTCAATTTCCTCATCTCAGTGTGAATGCTGATCTCCAGAAGCCCTCCCAACACACAGGTCTGCCTGCAAAACCACCTCCTCTCCCTGCTGCCTTTAGCTGGTCATGCAAAGGCATGAATTGAGCTTACATCCCATCTCCTGACATCCACAGCTCTTTTCCCAGGTCTGATTCAGGGGATGCTTCTCCTACCCCACACTGCATAGCTGATAGCTCCTACCCTGGAGAGATGCAGTCCTGTGAAAATGCCTTTTCTTTTTTTCCCCTCTAGAAAACAATGGCATCACTCAAAATTGAGAAATCTCAGAGCTGTGCTTACATCTCCCTCTCCAAGCAGTCCTATGCTTCCAGAACCAGGTCCCCTAAATCAAACTTTCTGGCTCAACCCAACCAAAAGCAACTTCTGTCCCCCTGCCCCAAGGGTGGGCACCCACCCAGCATGATTTAGTTTGCAAAGTTTTAAAATCTTTCTTACGAAACTCTGAGAGCAGATGACCAGTCTGATTTTTATTTTTTCCTTGTTTTTTAACTTAAAATTAATTTGAATTTTCTTTCTGGATTCCTGCGGAGAAGGGAAGGTGTTTCACCTTCCCCATTGCTTCCTTTCCACTTTCCCTGCTCCTGCCCCAGCTTCTCTCAGATGGGAAATGTTAAGGGCAAAAACCATAATTTAACATCACGGGGGGAAAAAAAAATCTGGCTACAACCACCCTCCTAGGAAAGAACTGATTTTCAGGATTGACCACTTATCCACTAGGGGTTATTTAGGGTTTCCAGGCAGACCCTGCTGGCACTGCCATGCCCATCTGCAGGGGCAGGTGATGGTGATGTGGCCATTGCCATGTGTCAAGTTGGTGCTGCTGAAGTGGGTACAGGATTCTCCTTTGTGGGTATCAGGAGAAAACGACTCAGAGGACAGCAGGCTCGTTCCCTGGCACGCTGCTCTGGGAAGGTTTTAAAACAGCCCCGTGTGCTTTGGGGTGGGGAAAATTTGGGCTCATTCTCAGCAGGAGTGGATGTTTCGGGAGCCAGGGTAGAGGGAAATGGTTGGCTCTGTGTGCTGAGGGAAATTTATTTAAATACTGTTTTACACTCATTTCATAATAGTAGCATTTTATCTTTTTTACGTTGATTTATGGGCACTGAAGCGGAACAGAGGAGTCAGAAGAAAGCAATTAATGAATAAAGAAAAAAACCTGCCCAAATGCTTCAAGATAAGTAAAATTAAAAAAAAAAAAAAAAAAGGAAAGAAATCTTCCCAAAGCTCAAGAAGAGGGATAATTGATGGCTCCATTTTAACCTAATGTTATTTCTGGATCTCCTTTTTTATAATGTGTTATTTACTGCATGGTTTAGAGCTGACAGAAAATAAACAGCATTTGCAATATAACGTCGTTAGCACCCCGATGCACTTGCTCATCCTACTTGGCTGTCAAGTTCGAGCTCCAACCAACATCAGTCAACGTCGGCTGTGATGGAGTCTGTTTTTAATAAGCGTGGTGCTATAATTACCTTATTGCAAAGTTAAAGCCAAATGACACTTATGATGAAGGTTTCATGACTAAACAGTAAAGCCAGTGAAGCATTCGCGTACCAACTGTCAGAGAGGAAATAGCTGGTGGAGGATTTGTTTCCGTGTTGCTCGGTTGGGGTCACTTCGTTTGTACTTGGGAACTTTGTCATGGGCACAACAGGTAAAAGAGAGCTGAGGGAAAGTAAACTCTGGAAAAAGGGAAAATTCTGTTCTGCTGGGGAGAATGTGGGGGTGTCTCAAGTGACACAGAGGAATCGACCGCAATAAAATGATGCTGGATGCGCCGTGCTGTTGTGATTTCTTCCCGCTGCTTTGGACCCAATGGGCACCGTGTGGAATCATTTAATTTGGTTTTCCAGCGTAAAAATGGAGCTGTTTGAAATGAAGTTTCCTGCAGGAAAAAAAAATATATATTTTCTAGGGAACTTTATGAGAAATTGCCTATTAATTGTATCAGTTATAAACCATGCTATTTAAAGCAGCTTCCTTCCAGCAGCATGTTTTTAGCTGTGCTCGTTGCTGGAGCTGAAAAGGTTCTGCCTGGAAGAGCTGAAGCTTCTCGATGTTAAATTGAAGAAGGATTTTGCCCAGGAAAAAAAAATGTCTGCTGTTAGGTTTAAATCTGTCTCGTATTTATTGATAGCTAAAGAGGGGCTGCCACTAACACACCTGCAAACACGTTGCATTACGTAGACTGAATCTCAGTTCCATTCATAGCAGGAATGATCCTTTTCTTTTTGTATTAAAACTGGATTCAGGGGCTTGGGACCACTCTCCTGACTTGGAGGTGCGTGCATTGTTTGCTCTGAATTTCCTCCTTCCCTGGGGTTTCCTAAAATACTCTTCCATGGGAGAGCACATCTGTAGCTGACAGCCCATGGAGGAGGCTCAAAGGTGGAATATTTTTCCCCTCCCTTTCTAGCCTGGGTCTTGCAGCATCTCAACCCTTCTTGCTCCCAAACAGCATCTCATGAAAGTCTCCCAGGGATAATAGTACCAGGGTGAAACTGGACTTCAGTGGTCTTGAGGCTGGTGTGGAGATGCTTTCCATTGAGCTTTTTACTGTTCAGTTTAATGTGTAATTTCTCTGCCCAAAGAACCTATTGACTCAGCTCTTAAGATAATTACTGGATTTCACGTTGAAAAGACTTCATACAAACATTTTAAACTACAAAAGAACAAAGACAAAATAGCTTCATGTTATTAATCAGCGAGAGTAGAAGGGCGTATTGTTATGAAAATAGAGCACCCACTCCTCCAGCTTGCCGGGAGCACCAGATGGCAGAACATTTGTGGAGACATCTCTTCCACAAACAGCCTGCGTTAACTGTTTAGCACTCCCAGCTCCTGCTCCTATTTCTAAACGGGCAGGGGAAGGCTGGGCAGGCACTGGCTGTTGGGTTGGCATCAGGAGCAGGCTGAAGGTGTCCTTGGCGTAATGCAAGTGGCTTTCTGTTGTGCTCGGATTTATGTTCTCTGCATTTGGCATGCTCGGCTTGGTGCTCCTTTCGAGAGATATGGAGGGATGTTACACGCACATTGGACTGAGACCAGCATATATCACAGCCTGCTTTTTCTAACATGCATAAGCATGTATATTTGTGATGGAAAAAGAGTGTTCTGCTGTAGATTGGCTCCAAATGAACGAGCGGAGAAATAAAGGACAGCAAAACACGCATTGCTAGCAGGATAATTACCCCGGCCCAAGCACGACCCTGCTCCCAGCACAAATAACAGTTCTGTTGCTATGTAGCTGTGTAAAGATCAAAGCAGCATCCTGTGGGACATACAGAGGTGCCTGGGTGCCTCCTCTTCCACATCCTCGTGTGCTCTGTGCAGCAGCAGAGCGGGTGAGAGAGCAGCTGTTGTGCTGGTGCAGCTCTGTGCGTGAAGCTAAGCTAACTCCTGATTCAGCACTGTGCTTTATGCACAGACTTCTTCCTCCTCTTGATACAACAACAGCATTTATTGACCATATTTTTGGAAAAAAATACCTTTAAGTTTTATTTACTGTTTTTGCTTGCTTTTCAAAAATCAGAGCTATGGAGACAGCAATACAGAAAACCACTGCCCCAGAAAGCAATCTGACATGCAGTGGGGGAGAGGACAGCCCATTTTCCTCTCTAGCTATTCACAGAATAAAAGTGAAACTGTATTTATTCTATCATTTCTCCAGGGGGCTTCCCCTAGTTATTGGAATCTGCCTTATTAAATAATTGAGAAGGCTTGCCATAAAGTGACTTCTTGCTCCCTATCTATCATTGAGATGTGCAGAAAATGGCATGTCGGGGAACATTTGCTAGGAAAGCTTCAGGGGCCATTAACTCTTGTCACTACTTAAGTGATTAAGGAACCAGAAACAGTGATACAGTTTCTCAGCCAGTTTGTAAATATCTGAGTGTGAGGCCTTCCATCCTCCTCTTGCTGTGGGAGATGGAAATGGAGCACTGGGGTATGAACAGGACAAAGAAAGCCCACCTTGCTGGGTTGCATCCCATAAATGTTTATGGACTGCCTACTGTGGGAGCCTGCCACCAAACAGTGGAGCCACGCAGGGCATTACCTACCTGGTGGTGTGAAATTGTGTGACCAAGTCCATTTTTTGTCCGCTGTATCTTGACATGTTACCCAACCTCACCAATTACCACGAGCACCATGACGTTCTGTGGTTTATATCTACTGGCCCCTGTCTGTGGATATTTGGGTTTTCCCCATCATGATGCGTGATAATGTTGGAACTCTTCCATCTCTCTTCCACCACAATGTCCTCCAGTGCTGATATTTTGCCATCTAGTACTTCATACACTCCAGCTCAAAGAGAAATCCCGTCTCTGGAGCCAGAACAAGATTTGCAGCTGTTCTGTTATGATGTTTCTTAAGCAGCTTTCTTCACCCAAGAGCTGAAGAGGACAGGACAGGATGGAGGCTGGGGTTGAAACCACCACTGCAGCAAGCAGATCTTGGGACTAGCATGAAGTTTCAAAACTGTCCAACAGCAGCCAAACATAAAGAGACAGCAGAGGGATCTTGAAAATTGAAGCTTCCTCCAGGGAAGTCCCTGTAGCATCTGAATGTTCCTTGTATTCCAGAACACTTCAGCCAAGATGGATCCGGAGCTCCATAGCTGGAAGCAGCCTAAGCTGGGATTTGTGACTTCCCCATCCTGAGGTTCTCCCATGGCACTGACAGCTAAAATCACAGCTTGGTGCCACACCACTGGATTTCAACAGCTGGAATATTTCTTGGCCAGAGGGAGACAGAGCCCTGGGATGAACCTGACAGCTCCGTGTGGTTTGCTTTGCCTCAATGATGTCAAGGTGCTGTGTCCCCAGCTGGGAATAACCCACGTTGGCAAAGAAATTGCTGGTTAATACAACAGATTGGCACAAAGTTTGTGAGGTGATTACACCACTATCATCTTCATGGGAGACTTGTCCCCATTGCTACCGTAGAAAAGTCTGGTCCTTCTGGTAAGACCTCACCAGGTCCATATTAATGGCACAGCCTTAGCCTGGAGGAGAAGTTAGTGAATTCAGGACACAGCTATGATTTCCAGGAGCATGTAATGTAAGTGGGATAGTTTGACGTATCTTTATTCAACACACTCACCCAAGAGGAAGCGTGCTGCATTGTGTGCTGGAGCAGCCTTGTATTTAATGCCTTGTTATCGTGGTTGTATATTCTAGGTCAAGGTGAACTCTGAGCTCCTAATGAATATTTGTAAGTGCAGGCTCATACGTGGCAAGCAGTGCTCTTAAATCTTTTCACCCAAGATTTCTCCCAGTGAATTACTAGGCTCTAGATAAGATCTTGGACATATTGTACTTGGACAAAAATATACCTTTTTGTTTTTAAAAGGCTCAACCCAGAAACGATTTTAGACACTGAAGGGGAAGGTCATTGCCTATCTCATGGACTTAAAAAATAAAATTAGCTCTTGCAATTCAATGATGAGCAGAGCTGAGTCCCTTGCTTTCACCTCTGCTGGCACAGCTCCTGTATACTGATCTGTCCCCAAATAGGCCTTGGTTCTCCATAAATCACAGCATTGTCAGCTCCCGTTTCACATCTCAAAGTGAGATGCTGACAGTTTGTTCTCTGCTTCCAGCAGCTTCTTCCACCAATGCTCAGGGGAAACTGTCCCTTGTAGATGATTTATTTGATGAATTCAGTCTCTGTTTCCATGTGTGAATTATCCTGTGAGACGCTTGGGTATTTTGACAAAAAAAACATTGGCTTCTTCCATTGCAATGATGAATGCCACGCAGACACTGGTGTCAGGCAACTCTGAGGCAGCACTTCTTGCCTTAGCTCATGGGTGTCCAACCTTTTGGCTTGCCTGGGCCACACTGAGTGAAGATGAATTGTCTGGAGCCACATATAAAATATATAATACAGTTAATTTGTGTAAGTAACAAAATTATTTTTTTAGTATATTTTTTATTAAAAGAAGAAAGCAGCGAAAACATAATGCTAGTGGGATATTTGACCTTGTTTTTGTGAAACTAATGCATCAGCCTGGTTCAATGGAAGTGGTTGCAATTCTTAGTGAGTTCTCAAGGTGTTTGTCAGAGATTTTTGATTAAATTTAACTCTTTTTGTTCTTCATCCTGGAAAATAGTTCACAAATGTACGCACTGCCAAAAAGCATTGACATGAACAAAGAGTGATTGTGTAGCGAGGGATCTCNTTTTTAGTATATTTTTTATTAAAAGAAGAAAGCAGCGAAAACATAATGCTAGTGGGATATTTGACCTTGTTTTTGTGAAACTAATGCATCAGCCTGGTTCAATGGAAGTGGTTGCAATTCTTAGTGAGTTCTCAAGGTGTTTGTCAGAGATTTTTGATTAAATTTAACTCTTTTTGTTCTTCATCCTGGAAAATAGTTCACAAATGTACGCACTGCCAAAAAGCATTGACATGAACAAAGAGTGATTGTGTAGCGAGGGATCTCTTTCTCTGGTAAGAGAGGTCTTAAGTCCAGTAAAGAGACATGATCAAATTTTTAGGTTGAGTGTCTGATTGCAACTCTATACATTTCATTTGAAAATTTGCACATAATGTATGCATGTTATTCGCTGTTCACAGGAATGTATTTAGCCAATGTATCAAAATGCATAAAATTATTTGAGCAACTTGAGCTAGCACGTGGCCTGTGGGTTGGACATACCTGCTTTAGCTGATGATCCCACAAGTTTGTGTGGTGATTGGACTCCTGACAATTCCTGAGGCTGTGCTAGGCACTGAGTAAATGAATGCAACTCCTATAAAAAGGCCTGAGGAAATCTTCACTTTCAGAGTCCTTCACCAAACATATGTTTGCTCAGTCCCCAAGAATGTGATCGATGGGAGTATTTTGCCACCAGGCTGGCCATGTTTTTATAGCTTTGTGAATCAAGCCAGTAGGGTCAACATCCTATTCCTGACTTAGGCTGCAGTCGGACCCGTACCCATCTTCTGCAGGCAGCTGCCTGCTCCAAACACCTCTTTGTGCTGTGGAAAGAACCATTTCAGGACGAATTTTTGTGCTGTCCAGAGGCATGTTAGTCCAATTCCCCTCTCGGGTTCCCACGGCTGCTACGGTACTTGTTATCCAATTATTTTTAATGAAAAAACAATTTGTTCCTTAGCTTTCTTGTTACTGGAAGCAGGATGAGTGGAGAACAGCTAAATATGGTCTTGACTTGTTATCGCGCAGACCTTGCCTCTTACCGTTAATTGGCTGGGAACGGATTTCCCACTCGGCTAATTATTTCTAATTGTGCTACTCTCATTATCTTGCCATTTTCGCCTCTTGCCACAAATAGGCCTGATACAGCTGATGAGAAGAGGCTCCAGCTGGGCCCCATCGGTGGGCACAGCCACAATCAGACACAGCTGGGCCCGGGGTGCAGCCCTGCCCTCCATGACCATGTGGAGGGCTCCCACCTGCTCTGCTTGCTGTGCTGACCTAGTGGCTGGGTTACTCTGTCAGGAAAACAGGCAGAGCGTGATGACCAGGCTAGTTCTTTCTCTGAGGTGTTTGCAAACTACAAGTGTTCTTTTTGCTTGCTTTCCTCCATCCATAGACAACCTTTGACATGCAGTGGAAAATCATCTTGATTTTCCATGTGCAGGCAGGGATGGCAGGAAATGTGAATGGCAGGGAGCTGTCAGGGGAGGGTCAGGTGGGGGTGAGGGAAGGCTCTGCATCAGAACCAGGCTGGGACAGCCTCTGCCTGCCCCAGCACATGCAGGTGGGGGCCGTGAGGTCACAGCCCATCGCCCGCTGACGCCAGACGCCATCACTGTGCCATCACAGCCCGTTGCTCGGTGCTGTCCCCCTGGCACAGCCCGTCCCGCCCCGCAGCACTGGGCCCGGCCCCAGCACTGGGCCCCTGCGCCCACCGGGTACCGCGGTGCCGCTGTCGGTGCTCCCAGCAGTGCCCTGGCCTGGGCCTGGGCTTCCCAGAGCCCCCAGGTGCCCTCGTCCTCCCTGTGTCCTGTCCTGCCTCCTCCCAAAATAAACAGCACAGCTCTACTCATGTCTTTCCCCATCCATCCCAACTTCGCTACAGCCGTCCCCTGATTTGGTATTTGGGATCATAGAATCATGGAATCATGCAGGTTGGAAAAGCCCTCCAAGATCCCCCAGCCCATCCCACCCACCCCCCCATGTCACTGAGCCATGTCTCCAGTGCCACATCTCCACGGGGCTGGAACACCCCCAGGGACGGGGACTGCCCCACTCCCTGGCAGCTGTGCCGGTGCCTGACCGCTCTGTGAAGAAGAAATGTTTCCTGATATCCAAGCTGCTCTGTCAGAAGTGTGGGGCTGAGTCCAACCCTCTCCCTGCCCTTCCCCCCAGCATGTTAACCTAGGCATAGTTTGGGGACATTCTTCAGAAATTATTTTGTTTTCAACCCAGTTGCTTGTGGACTGTCAGTCCGTGGCCACAGTAACGTGCCCTTGTCAAAATATTTCCATTTTTTCTGCTGTTGGCCTGCCTTTTTGGCCTACTCTTGTTTGCAGGAAAGCTGAGAGTCTTCCTCTTGCTTCCTAGCTGGGATGTTATGCCAGATAGTTGGGTTTGGAAGCTGGAGCTTAGCTGGGCCCCAGGTGAGGATGCAGGCTTGGTTGGAAAGAGTTGTGGCCAGCACAGGAGTGGCCATGGCCTCAGCCCTGTGCTTGTCTTTCTGCCTGAACTGTCTCTTCAGGGCTGTTTTTCCTGCTGAAAGCGATTGCCTGGCAAATGTTTTCTTGCTTTGGCTGGACTGAGGTTTGTTTTTCCAGGCCCCATGTAGAGGAAGCTTCTCCACTGGAGACCAATTGGTGCTGTGGCTTGGTGCTGGCACACAGACTACGTTGTCTGATGGTCAGGTTGGATGGAGGGTGCTGATGCAGGGTGCATTTCAGGTCTCTGCTTCGGAGCACCGTGCCTATTCTGTGCAGCAGTTAAGTGAGCGTGCTAGGTGCCGTTAGTCTGCTGTCTGCTTTCTTGTGCTCCAGAGTGGCACGTTTGGAAAAGGACAAATAGGCTGTCAGCTGCCCTAAATAGGCTTTTTTCTTTCTCTTCACTGTGATCTGGTTGCAATTTAAAAGTCGTTGGTGTTTTCATTTGTTAGATAATGGAGAATACTGTTTTCTATGCCTAATAGACTTCTCTAGATGTCACAAAAGAGAAATGATGAGGAAGAGACACAGCACAAATGGCTGTGTTGTGTAGGTGTTTTTCTGTGTGTAATGATGCTCCCCTTCTAATGTTCCGTAGCTACAGAAGAGAGGAGATAAGAAAGATATTTAAGATGTAAAGTTATGGAGGGTCGTGTTTATTCATCTAACTCCTGGAGTGCATCGTGATCACAAATTCTTGTAATATGATGAGACTTTAAAGCTCTGAGCAAGTGTCTCTCTTGTGGAAAATACTATTGCAAAACATGAAATAATATTTTCATAATTATGGTGCCTCAGGAACATCTGACAGCTGCTGTTTCGTCCGTATCTTTTCTGCTCTTTTCTCTTGATTGGGTGGAATGAGATATTTCTGGGGTGGGGAGAAGACCCCGTTTTACTTCACAGCAGCATTTCACTAACTTCTGGTGAATAATTTCCTGAGAACATGGAGAAGGACATGGAAACTCCAGCCAGGTCCTAAGACCTGAGCAGTACCTCGTTCAGTGTTCCTGCAGCTTATTGTGGTTTCTTTTACAGATATGAACAATCAATACCCCATGATGGTATGATTATTAGCTGCCTTGCCCTGCTTGTTTTTCATAGTTATTTCCTAAGGCCGAGAGAAGGCCAAGAGAAACAGAAGTGCTCAACTTCAGCGATCATGAGAGCATCAGTGCTTTTCTGAAGGGCGTTCTTCACGGTGAATGAAAACTGTCTTGCACACACTCCATCACTGTGACACCTTATTTTGGTACCTGACTTCCTTGAGTGTATGGGTAAGTAACCTGGTACTCTGAGTACATTGAGCTTGTGCTTTTATACTTGTTTGTTGTGAGTTTCATTCGAAACCCTTTGAAAACAGGAGAGTGGACTACAAAGGCGGATCGATCTGACCCCTGTCCTCCAATAAAAATGAAGAATGCTTTAAAATCTGTGACACAGCTTATCCATCACACCTTCAGCTTTGCTGCTCACACTGCAGTCATTAGGAATCACCAGTCTGAGAAGGTCACAGTCCTGACAGCTCTATGTGTCTTGAGAGAAAACATGAGCAAGCTGCCAGGCCCTTTGACAGAGGATTTTAGGTGGTCTCAGCACCTGATATCCTTCTTTCCTTTCTTAAACTTTGTTAGCATCCCTCGGGACAGTCTACATGCAATTTCCACTCTGCCTAAGGTTGCAAAGGTTGTGCAAAAAGATTATTTTTTGGGAATACAAGAGGGTGTGAGAATAGAGGCTGCATGCCAGAGCCAAATCACACGTTCTGCAGAACGAAGGCACTAGGGAGAATTCCTGCAGAATGAGGAGGATCAAACACTTTCTAGTACCTTTCCTACCCCAATTCCATTTTTGTTGTGAGGTCTGGACACTGGCATTTCAGAGGCCAGGCCTGAGGCACTGGCTCTCCCCTGCTCTCCCGTATCACTCCATCTTTTCTTGCTCTGGTCCTGAAGCAGCTGGTCCTGAAGATCTGCTGCTGCCATGATGCAGGCTCATGACTGAGTTTGGGGTATGGGCAAAGCACTTCCGCTTCTTGTCTCTTTACTCTGTTTTGCCAGCTCAAGACCACCCCTGGAAGGTGCAGGCTCTCCACACTCCCCTCAGCCAGCTGGCCAGGGATGCTGCATCTCCACTGAAATCAATGGCATCCTATTGGCTTATACCTGCTTCTCCAGACTGGCCTCTGTGCACTAACAATGACCTGTGTTTTGCTAAGGACTTCCAGTTAATGTGTTTTGTGGAGTTTTTCTTCACCTTCTTCTTTCCATCACTTCTATTTTCTGCATCTGTACCTAATGGGTCGTTACATGTCACTGCTCTGCAGAGAACAAATAACCACACATAGAATCATAGAATCA
>WBMW01003925.1:144403-202048 GCA_013396635.1 Penelope pileata | reverse complement strand
CTGGCCATGTCCATGGATGCTCATGGCTTTGTGGTCATCACTGGCCATGTCCATGGATGCTCATGGCTTTGTGCTCATCGCTGGCCATGTCCATGGATGCTCAAGGCATTGCTGGCCATGTCCATGGATGCTCATGGCTTTGTGGTCATCACTGGCCATGTCCGTGGGCGCTGGGATGCGCTGGGCTCCCCACTCCCCACCCACCTCTCCACCTCTGGAGCACATCGTGTGAGATGGAGGGCTCTTGTACGGAGTAGGAATAACTGACCTGGGAAGTTAAACCAAATCGCTTTGCATTCAATTCCAGCTGAACGAGGGCTTTTTAGGGTCTCATCCCCAGCTGACCCCTGATCAGTTATTTGCAGAGTGCTGCTGGCAGGCACAGCCGGAGCTGCTGCGCTCCCCGGGGCTGCTGCCGGCCTCTGAACGTCTGAGTGACACTGCAGCAATGTGGGAATATCTGCCACAGGCATCTGGCGTATCTTAATAAAAAAAAAAAAAGGGGGGGGGGGGAAGCGACAAGAATGTAAATTGCACATGCAATTGTGATAAAGAGCCAGAGATAACACTGAAGAGATGCTATCAGTGTGAGGCAGGCTGGTGCCAGCGCCTGCCATGTGCTGTGTGCAGCAGCTGCTCCCAGCGGCACAGCCACGCGCGGCCCCAGGCACCGAGCACCCAGAGCCACAAATCCCTTTGGGGGCTGCCTGCTGCCTGGGGGCCCACGGGAGCCCGTCTTGCTGCCACCCTGAAAGCAGCATTCCTCAAAAAAGTCATAGCAACACCATCCCTCAAGGAAGACCAGGGCACCTCCTGCTTTCTGCCAGGAGCTGGTCACTGTTAGTGTTTGCCCCAAACCTCGTCCCACACCTTAATGCATCGTAAAGCTTATTTTATATGTTTGGCTTTATTTTTTCCTGCCCCACAGGCTGAGAATTGAAAGAACCCCTCCTAGGGGAGGGTGGTGGTTCCTCGCAGGGCACTGCGCTTTGTGCCGCACGCCAGCAGATGGCACAGCCTGGTGGCAGCTCCTGCAGGGCGGGCTCAGCTCCGCGCTGGGCTCCGCCAGCCTCAGCTGCTGGGTGCAGGCAGAGATGGGTGCGGAGCTGTCGCTGTGCTCTGCAGCACGGGGGGGCTGTGGGGCAGCACGCTGGGGACGAGGTGGCTCACTGTTGTGCACGGAGCTGGTATCGGGCTTGCAGATGGTGGTTTGATTCCCTGAGGCTGTTTGGCCGCCCCATATGGATGCATTGGGGAAACTGAGGCCTGGCAGCAGCGTGCCATGTCCCAGTGGCAGACAGAGCATGAGCAGTGCCTCCCAGTGACGTGTGGTGCTGCTGACTGCAGGCTGTGCTGCCTCTGCTCTGGGCTGGGCTGCCTTTGGCACTGCTGTTTCCCAGCCCTTCTGGACTTTGAGTGTGAAACTTGTTAGCAGAAAATGAGAAATACATCCTACTGAAGGGGTGCAAGGTCACAGCATCACTGAGGCTGGAAAAGCCCTCTCAGATCACCAGCCCAACCCCAGCCCATCCCACCATGACACTGAGCCGTGTCCCCAAGTGCCACATCTTCACAGCTCTGGAACACCCCCAGGGACGGTGACCCCACCACTCCCAGGGCAGCTGTGCCCATGCATCACCGCTCTGTGGAGAAGAAATGTTCCCTGTGCCCACCCTGACCCTCCCCTGGCACAGCGTGAGGCCGTCCCCTCTGTCTCCTCCCTGCGTGCTGCTGCCCAGCTCTTCATTGCAACCGGTGGGCAGAACGGGTGCCCCATCCCAGCCAGGAGCTGTGCATCCAGCTGTGCATCCAGCTGTGCATGCAGCCCGTGCCCATCGCAGCCCCAGGCTGGAAGCAGCCCCTGTTCCCTGTTCTCACCGTGGCAGTGGGCTCCCATGGGTGGATGAGACAGATGCAGCTCAGGCCAGGAGGGCCAGGGGTGCGTGTGGGATGTGAAGCAGAGCGTACGCACTGCTGGCAGTGGAGCTCTCACTCTGAAAGAACTGGGCCTTGCAGTGCTTCTCAGATCACTCTAAAACCATTTTTTATTACGAGATTACATTCTGAGATAAAGTTTATTGTAGCAACACAGAGGGAAGGTTTAGGGTTTGACTGCAGATGGAAACACACAACAGCTATGAGTGCCTTCGGGCCTCAGCTGGGGCAGGGGGCTGGGCTCTGCTCTGGCACTTTGCTCGATGCCATCCTTGGAGCCCCCTCCCACCCGAGTGCGGGTGCCAGCCCTGCAGGCAGTGCTGCGTGCTGCTCAGGGCAGAGACTCATCCCTCGTGCTTGAGGCAGCTGCATCCCTCCTGCTTTCGGCCTGGTGCTGCACTGAGCAGAAGGAAGTACCGCCATGGCGCAGCCCTGCCCCGTAGCACAGCTCTCTGTTGGAGGTGCCTTCACTTCTGCCCACTGCTGCTGGCTGCTGGCTGCCCACCCCTGGCTGCCCACCCCACTGCGAGACGGTGCAGGGCCAGGTGGGACGCGCTGTGCTGGGGCCCTGCAGTGTGCCAGGGAGAGCGGCAGTCCCTGCTCCCACACTGTGCTTTGCAGCCCCTCCGCTGCCATCCAGGCAGCCACGGAGCACAGCGCAGGCCCTGGGCTGCAAGCACTGTGCAAATTGTTACGGCCCCCAGCAGCTGGGTTTAGCCCCTGGGTTTGCAGAGAACCATGCTTGCTGTAGTTCTGGCTCTGAAGAGGTTTGTTCTGCACGCAGATCCCTGCAGACAGGCCCCAGCCTCACTGCTTGGGGTCTTCCTTCTCCCCCGTTCCTCTCCTCAAACCCAGAACCTCTGCCGCGTCCCACTCACAGCAGCTGCTTCGCTGCCTCTGTGCTGAGCATCCCTGAAACCTGTGCCGTAACAGCCCCCTGCTAATTATACCGCTGCAGATTTATTTCATGGTGATGTTATTGCTGGCCTCAGGCATCACCGCTATCATCAGGAAGCATCGAGTGAGCACAGCTCCTTATCTGCCTGCGCTGAGCCCGGGAGCAGCGTCTGTCTATAAATTTGCCTTCTGGTGGGAGCTGAAGGCTGGTGAGCAGGTGGCTGTGGGGCTGCAGAGGGCAGCGTGCTGGGGCACTGCCAGGGGCAGCTGGTGGCAGCGCTCCTGCCTGCTGCTGCAGCTCAGGCAGCCGGAGCTGCACAGCCGCTGCCTCCTCGGGGCACGCCTGGCTCCGAGCAGAAGCAGTGCCATGGGCTGTGCCATGGGCTGTGCTCTGTGCTGTGCTGTGCTGTGCTGTGTGCTGTGCCATAGATGTGCCATGGGCTGTGCCATGAATGTGCCATTGGCTGTGCCATGGGCCATGCGGGCTGTCTCCACGTTCTGGGGCAGCATCGCTCAGGCTGGCTGCGAGCTGCTTTGAGGGCAGCTCACATGGCCATCGCCAGGCCATCTCGTGGTGCTTGCCCTAAGGCCTTGTGCTGGGAGCATGGCCCTGGGCCGGCGCTGTGCCTGCAGCCGTTCTGTGCCTGCGCACTGCTTGGTGCCAGGGCCATCTCAGGAGGGGGTGCTGGGGGTCCCCGGGCAGGAGACGCTGCCTGGGAGCAGAGCAGTGACGGGGCAGTGGCGTGGCAAGGCCCTTTCCCCTCTCTGGACACAGATCGGGCGCTGTCGGTTTTGCTGTGCCCGGTGGGGAGAAGGGCCCAGCGAGGAGCAGGGGCTGGTGCTGGGCTGAAACAGGGTCACGGCGTTAGCACAGACAAAGGCACTGCGCTCTGCGGGTAATGCAGCCAAACAGCCGTGCAGAAATATGCTGATAATTATTTAAATTAGGCTCCAAGCATTGAATTTTTTTTTTTCTTCAAGTAACAGCACTTCAGCACTTGTCCAGATGAGTGCTAATTTACCCAAATGGAAAGGTTTATTAAACATGCCAGCCGGCGCTTTGGTAATATTTAGGGCAGCAATTTTGCCTTATTATATCTCTTAGCAGCTCGGGCACAACCGCTGCCGGCAGCCCCAGCCCCGTGCATCCCCCATGGCTGCACCACTCCGTGCTGCTGCCTCCGGCCCCAGCTCCTGGGCTGTCTGCTCCTGTCTGCAAGGTCTGTCTGTAGGGCAGAGGACCGGCATCTGCAGGAGGACTTTGTCACCATTAAGGCTTTAATAGGAGTTACAATTGGGCTCAGCAGAAGTTCCCCTGCTCTCAGCTGCAGAGGATATTGCTCTGTGTGCTATTAATGATGGCATTTCTCTGTGATCCGAGTGCCGCTGGTAGCTGTCACTTCTGCCAGGATATTGCAGCCATTATTTGCCTTCACTGGAAGTTTTCCTCCTCGCTCCTTCCATAAATATCCTCTCTTCTCTTTCCTTTCTCCTCTCTCCCCAAGCCTGCAGCATTACGCTCCCATCCCATACACCCCGGGGTGTCAGGAGCTTGGGCTGAAGAAGCATTGGCCAAGGGCCCCAGCAAAGCTCGGGGCAGTGAACCCCTCTGCACAGGATGAGCCGCGCTCGGTGCTGCTGGGTGGGTGCATGGTGCACGCGTGGATGGATGCTGAGCATCCCAGCAGAAAGCAGAGCGGATCCCCTGCAGAGCCACTGTGAAGGCCATGAGATCTGCATGGAGAGCTGAGCCCCGGCAGGCTGAGCACAGCCCCACGCTGCCCGGAGCTGCCGGGAGGCAGCAGGTCCCTCCCTGCCCATCCACCTTTATGAAGTGCAAAGAGAGAGGCAGTGAGGGATTCAATTTTACTGTTCCAGCACCTTTTTCAGCACCCTGATTGGAAGTGCTTGACCTCCTCTTCATTAATCAGTTTGAATTTTCTGTAGAATTCATCCTCGGTGGAGGCGAATCAGGTGGAGCTCTGCTGCTTCCGTCTTGGACTGACGTGGCCTGTGTGCTGCTGGGCCCGGTGGCACGGAGCTTTCGGTGGCTGCGTGGTGCCCAGAGGGGGCTGTGCAGTGCTGTGCAGTGCTGTGCAGTGCTGTGCTGTGCAGGGCTGTGCAGTGCTGTGCAGTGATGTGCTGTGCAGGGCTGTGCACTGCTGTGCTGTGCAGTGCTGTGCTGTGCAGGGCTGTGCAGGGCTGTGCTGTGCAGTGCTGTGCTGTGCAGGGCTGTGCAGGGCTGTGCTGTGCAGTGCTGTGCTGTGCAGGGCTGTGCTGTGCAGTGCTGTGCAGGGCTGTGCAGTGCTGTGCAGTGCTGTGCTGTGCAGGGCTGTGCAGTGCTGTGCAGTGATGTGCTGTGCAGGGCTGTGCACTGCTGTGCTGTGCAGTGCTGTGCTGTGCAGGGCTGTGCAGGGCTGTGCTGTGCAGTGCTGTGCTGTGCAGGGCTGTGCAGGGCTGTGCTGTGCAGTGCTGTGCTGTGCAGGGCTGTGCTGTGCAGTGCTGTGCAGGGCTGTGCAGGGCTGTGCAGTGCAGTGCTGTGCAGGGCTGTGCAGTGCTGTGCAGTGCTGTGCAGTGCTGTGCTGTGCAGTACATTGCAATACATTGCAATACGTTGCAGTGCAGGGAGGAGGTAAGCAAGCCATCAGGGCAGTGAGGCCCCCAGTTCTCACTCTTTACGTGAGCTCCTGGTTATGGTAGTGTTGTTTTTCAGGAAGTTTTTGAAGGAATTGAATCTATTGAGGTTCATAAAACTTAGAATCATAAAACATCCAGCATTGGATAGGACCCACAGGGATCATCAAGGCCAACTCCTGAACCTGAAGAGCATTAAGGCCAGCACGAGTGCATCTGGGAGGTCTGTCTTCTCTTCTGCAGCCCCTTTCCTGCTAGGTGTCTTTGTGCAGGGACAAGTGGGAACAAGGACCAAGGGGGATGCGAAGCAGGGAATTCCATTCCTCGATCCTCGGCCTTGCTGACACAACACGGCCGCTCCCATGACGCTGTTGCCAGAACAGTGCTCAGAAAGCTGCTGCTGAGTCCTGGCTGCTCCTGGCTGAGAGGCTCTCGCTGGGTGCCTCTCGTTGGCTCGTCACCCATCAAACCCTCATTGCAGCCGCAGCACAGCCCTCGCCCAGTGCTCACGCTGCATGCTGGGGGCACAGCCCTGGCTGCAGCTCTGGGGCCCAGACAACGAATGATGGATAGCACTGGGGCCAGTGGGGGGCCTGCGGCTCGATATCGCCCGTCTGCACGCACCACCCACCGCTGCGCTGTGCCCTAACCTCTGCTAATTATTTATGGAGGGTTAATTAACAGGATCCTGCTCTCGGCAGTGACCCCGTGCCCTGTTTCCAGCCCTCCAGTTACGGCAGCAGCGCGGTCGCTGAGAACACCAGGAATTCATTCCTGAGAACGAGCTTCCGAGGCGCTGTGTCACTGAGGTCTGAGCGTGGCATCTGCCTCCCCCCTCTGATGCCCATGGCTGTGCTTTTGTAACAGAGCAGCCAGGGCTGTCTCCTTGCACTGGTGCTCCTTGCTCGGTCCCATCGCCCTTGTAGGCTTTTCTTTTAGTAAGGGCTGAAATTAGAGCAATTCCCTAGAGCTCTCTTCTACCAGTGTTCAAATACGGATGAAACAGGTTAAGATTATTGAGATCTGAAAATCTCAATGGGAGATGATAAGGTGGAGCCATTCGTGGGAGCGACCATTTGCGTGGTCCCTACCTCGAGCCCAGGGCCGTGCTGCAGCCAGGAGGGCACAGCCCCATGCAACCTCAGGGACCCATGGGCTGTGTGCAGCTCATCCCTGCTGCAGGACGCTGCTGGGCGACATGCAGAGCAGGAGCTTGGCGAGGTGCAGGCGATGGCAGCTCGCCGCAGTTGCTGCAGCAATCCCACCTGGACGGTGCCACTGCTGTCGGGCTTTGCTGGAATGGTGGAGGCTTTCAACACCAACATGAACATCTGTAAATGGAGCTGAGGAGAAGAGAAAGAAGCAGCAGCTGCTCTGCTGTCACACCTCTGTCACTGTCAGAAGGCACAGCCTGGCTTCTCAGCTAGGGGGAGGGCAGGAAGGCTGTGATCACCCAAGGACAGGAGGGGCAACACCCCCTGCTCCAACTGGAATTTGGGGTGCAGGAGGTGCACACACCTCCATCCCTGCTTCTCTCCCTGTACTTCAGCATTGCTTCCCAAGCCTTCTCCTTTAAAAACAGTTTCTCAAATTGTCCATCGTAGGGTTTTTTCATGCATTTTACCCATTCTGTCTATTAAAGGATCCTGACCCCTCCATTTCCGTCACAGGGGATGCAGTTGTGCCAGCCTGGGAGGCAGTACACAGAGCACACATTCTCTCTGATTGCTCGCATTTGAGCTGATTATGCTCAAATCACCCAAACATCACAGAGTGCTATGGGTAATGTTGAAGACCTGCCATCAGGGCCAGGCAGGGAGAAGGGGGAGCAGTGCAGGGTTGGTGGAACCCTGCGAGCTGGGTCCATCAGCCTGCACGATGCCACCAGGACAGCGGGAGCGGCACGGTGCCTTGCTGCAGTCCTGCCAGTGCTGAGCCTTGGAGGCTCCCAAAGAGGAGGGGCCTCAATGCCCACAGCGTTTCACATTTTGGTAAACCCACCCCAAAAACTCGTAGCGTTGCACCGTGCTCTTGCCTGCTGCTGGATTCCAGCGATCTCTGGTGCTGTAGGCGCACTGATGTTCCTGGTGGGTGCACTGGAAATGCCTTTTGCAGCAAGAAAACAAAACCAACTGCAGTCCATTCCCCCACTACAGCAGCACGCAGCTCCTTGTCCTCATAGCCCTCCCCTTTCCCGGACTGCACCAATTACACTCACATTGCATCTCTCTGCTCCCAGCACCCTGCAGGGCAGCAGCAAAGACTTTGCCCTACGCTCCGGTGCTGGAGGCTCACTGTTCTCCCACGTCCTTTTGTGGGTGTGCGGCAGAGTGCAAGGGGGGAGCTGCAGCCCCCCGCCTGCCCCCAGCAAGCAGTCACACTGTGCTGCTGTCGGGGTGCTGCATTTTCAAGGTGCACCTGAGCCTGCAGGCGGGGGCTGCCTGCCTCCCTCCCCAGCACGGCTTCTTGGAGGGAACATCCCTCCAGCTCTGAGCATCTTGTTCTCCTTCCTTGGATAGGCCCAGGAGGGAGCTTTCTGGGTCAGGAGCTCTGCTCCATGGCTCTGTTTGCACACACGCAGCTGCGGTGCTGAACGGCTGCTGCAGAATGCTGGGGTGCAGCCACCCCATGCCTGCAGCAGAGCAGAGCAGCAGGCAGTGCATCTCCGGGCAGCTCTGCCCAGGGCTGTGCTCCTGTGATGGAGCGCGGCTGCTGCTGCTCCAGGGCTGTGCTCTCAATTTCTTAAGCAAATTACAAAGAAAAATGGTTGGTACTATTTTTTTCCTGCTTGTGTGCTGCTAGTTCTGTGTAGGGCTGTAGCACCGGATTTTCCTCCCCTTATGCTGTTCTTTTTCAGCATGTCTGCCATTTTTCTCTCTTTGTGTTGAGATTTCTCCTTTCTTTTCTAGAAACCAGAATGCCTCATCTCAGGCAATCTGAGACTGAAGCTAAGCCGAGACCAGACAACAGTTTGCTTCCAACTGAGATACGGAAAATACCCACTGGTAGCACCCGCAGCTGTTCCACATGGGGCTGCTCTGGTTGTATGTGGAGAGCCCACACCCCACCCTGCGAGACGGGGGAGCAGAGCGGAGCGCTCTGCCGAGGCCTCTGAGCTCACCGAGTGCAGCCCCAGCCCATCCCACCGTGCCTGGGGTCTGCGTGGCCCTGGGAGGTGGCTGGGGGCGGCTCAGCCCCACAGAGTGGCTGCTCCCATTTCTGCCTGGGGCCCTGTGCTGGCTGTGAGCTCGCTCCCCCCGGCCACGCTCCCCCGGTGTCCCCCGGTGCTCGGCAGCCACAGGCTCGTGCTGTCAGACGCTGCTTGGCTGGCGGCCCGGGGGTGCTGGTGCTCTTGGCTCGTGGTGCCCAGGGCCTGTTTTCAAATACCAACTGGAGTTGTTTGCAAATGCCTCACAAATCCCAAAATAGCCCCAATTTGCTGGGTTTTGTGAATAGGACTCAGCCCACTCCAGCTCCAGTGGCAGTGTGCCTCTGCGGAGGCGCAGCGTGGAGAGGTGACAAGCGAGGTTGGGCGAGCAAATGTTATTATTCCAGCCTGCTGCACAAACAATGGATGCTATTTGTTTTGCTGGCTTCTGGAGCATCTTATTTGTCTCGGCTTCAGCTCCTGGGTCCCTCGATCCCCACTCCCCAGCAGTGCAGCACGGAGCTGTGCATCACCTCTGGCCACTGTCCCCATGTGTGGGCAGGATGCAGGGACATCTGTCTGCACACCCCTTCTGCTCACCCGTGTGTCACGTCCTCCGCTGCCCTCGCAGGGAGCCTCCCCCTGCCCCAGTTCCTTGCCTCCCCCTGATAAGTGCTGGAGCTGCGGCTGCTGTGCGCTGCCTGGGTGGTGACAGCGGTGGCAGCAAGGTCACAACCATGCCCTGCATGTGGCCCTGCGCTACGCATGGCACCGCCACGGGGACATCTGTGCTGGAGGTGGCAGTGCCCCAGGGCTGGGTCATAGCAGGGTAAGGTGCTTTATTTATTTGTTATTTCGGCTTTTTTGGTGCACTGAGCTGTGGACAGGCAGGTGCCTACGGCTTGCAGCTCCAGCACGGTGGGGATGGGCTGGGGCTGCACTTGGTGACCTCGGGGTCTTCTCCAACGTTAATGGTCCTGTGATTCTGGGCAAGAGCGAAGATGAGGCAGAGTGTGTGGGGCTGAGCTGAGCAGAGAGGCAGCAGAGCCCCGATGTGTGCATGGGATGCATACACAGTGTGTTGTTCTGGAGCTCAGATGTGGGTGGGACGTGTCACAAAGCCACAGGCTGCTCTGCTGCATCACACCTCAAACCACAAACCTCAAACCGGCTGTGGGGCAGAAAGGGTGAAACCCCTCGGCATCTTTCAGGAGTCGAAATAAAAGCAGCACTGCCACTGCTGCCTTGGCTGCAGCCGCTCGAGCACTGCAGGCAGTGCTGCTGCCAGGGCCTCACGCACATGGCGGCAGCGATGGCAGGGACAGCTCCTGGCACCCCCAGCCAGGCACAGCATCCCCGTCCAGCCTGACAACAAGTCACTGGGTGTGTCCTTCAACCCGCTGCTGCTGTTTGCTTATTTTGAGCGATGCTCAGTTCTGTTGAAAACCAGCTTGTTTTAGAAATGCGGTCCATGTCCTGGGGGCCCATTGTGCCCCTTCATGCTCTGCAGCGACGGAGCTGCCATCTGCAGGGGACATGGGGAAGGAGGAGGTGGGCCAGAGGGACGTGTGTCTGCACCCCTGGCCATGCAGCATCCCCATCACCATGAACAAAGCGCCTGCGGTGGTGCCTGCATCCCCTGACCTGAAGGGAGGGACAGAGCAGTGGGATGGGAGCACAGCCACAAGCACACCCAGGTTGCTGGGCTGTCAGGAGGTGCCCAGGTGTGGCCAGGAGGAGGTGGGTGATGGTTGGTTTCGCCACTCATTGTGCTGGAAAGCTGCCTGAGGTGTGTGCTGGGCTGCCATGTGCCACCCATGGGATGGCTGAGTGCTGAGATGTGCTACCTGTGGATGTATGGATGGTTGGGATGTGGATGGGTGGCTGGGATGTGGATGGATGGCTGGGATGTGCCACCCATGGATGGATGCCACCCAATTTGTGTGGGACAGGAGGGAACTCACAGAGCCTACAGCTCGCATGCTGGGTACGTGTGGATCCGTTAACAGACAGCAATTAGGGAACTTATTCCCAGCCTGCCACTTGCCGTGACAGATTGCTGAAACCTAGCCAGTGCCTCGCTGCAGAGCTGCGGGAGGGGAAGCAGCAGGGATCTCCTGCCTTTTATAGCTCGTGTGCTTCCCGGGCCGGCCGCAGCCAGCCCACTGTCCCCAGCATGCAGAGCTCGGGCAGCGGCTGCTGCCTGTAGTAGAGCTGCTGCTTGGTGCCCTGTGGGTGTTTGGTGGTTTGTGTTTGGTGCTCTGTGTTCAGTGAGGTGGGGTTGTTGGAAGCTTTGGTGTGAGATGCCCAAGTGTGCCTGCTTCTTGGAGAGAGCAGAGAGCGCTGGGTGCCTGAACCATGTGGTTAAACAAAGGTCGCTGGGAATATCCCAGGGTTGCACTTGAGGGAAGAGCAGAGCAACAGAAAGTACTCCTCTTCCTTTAAGTCCTTGGGGCTCTCCCAGCTGCCTGTGAGCACTGAGCCATGAGGAGGAGGAGTCTCCCACCCATCCCAGCCCGAGCATCCCTCAGCTCAGCTCTTACTGCCTCGTGCTCCAGGCGCTCACCTCCTGGATGCCCCTTGGTGCAGCCGGTCCCTCACTCAGCACCTCTTCCCCCCGCACGTTGGGGCTGGCAGCTGGCAGTGCTGGGCAGTGCTGGGCAGTGCTGGGCAGTGCTGGGGCAAGGGGAGCAGCTCAGCAGGCACTGGGGTGCTGCTGCACGGGAACAAGGGAACCGCAGCGTGAGAATGTAATGTTTTAATGAGAGTTTAATTGATTTACAAGGATTTAATTTGCTTCACAAACCAGGGGGAGCACAGCACTGGCACTGTGCATTCGGAGCAGTGATGCAGGAGCATGTTGGTGGCTGAGGGCTCCTCCAGGGCAATGCTCAGGCCCAGGGGTGCCAAGGAAGCAGCATCCATCCCTCTTTCTTCCCGACTGGTGCTGAGGGCACAGAGATGCAGGCAAGGAGGGAGGGGAGGAGGCTGTGGAGCTGTGTTTGTTGCTGCTCTCTGTGAGCATGGCCCAGCCAGCCAGGCTCCAGGGAGGAGCGAGGAGCCCTCCCTTGGTGCTGGTGGGCACCCAGCGCTCCCAGAGCAGAGCTGTGCTGCCCCAGCACTCCGGGCTCTGCAGGGCTGTGCCCCAACACACCATCCCGGAGCCTATCTGCACGTCCCCGCTGCCAGGGCGAAACAAACGGATGGGAACGGTAATGCTGGGTGACAGCCGAGCCATGCTGCAGCGTGGGCAGCAGCCCCGTGCCCTTGCTGCTGGGCTGGAGGCAGCCCCTCGCAGTGCTGTGCCAGAGAGCACTGTGTGCCGCACAGCCCTGCCCTCCCAGCACACGTGGCTGATCCGAGGCCAGAGCGGCTCTGCACGCAGAACAATCCCCCGGGGAGGGAAGAGGCTGCTGCTTGCCAGCCCCTCCTGAGCGCATCGCAGCAGCAAAGCACGCTCCGAGGGCTTTGCAGAGGAAGTTCCCCAAGGATTTTGCTAAGTGCCGCTCTTCCCAATAATTTTCCAGACGCCATTTGTACTCCGCGTATGGTTTTATTGCCATCATTAAGAGTGCAGAGAGCGCTCTGCAGTTCTCTCTTAACTACAAGCAGCTGTTCTGGTCTGAAACTCAATTTCCCTCTTTCCTGCTCAAGTTGACCATATTTCTTAACAAGATTTGCCTTCATGACAGGAACAGAGCTGGGGGGACTGCCCCAAGCTCCCTGCAGCCCGCTCCTTTCTGGACGACCCACTGGGACCCACCATGCCATGGGACCCCTTGCTGCCAGCCAAACCCCCCCAGTGGGCATGGACCCAGTGAGCACCCGGCACCGCACCGAGCCAGGCTGCACCACAGCCGGCTCTGCCCCTGCCTGGGGTCACACTCACTTATTTTTGCTAGAAGTGACAAGAGCAGGAGCCCGCTCCCCACCCCGTGATGCCGGCAGCGTGTGGAGGTGGTGGTGGCTGCTGTTGCCTTCCCCTCGGTTGCCACGCAGGGCGGCTCGGGCTGTTTACGCGCAGTATTTTTGGCATGCGGGTTTCACAATTTGTTTAGCAGTGTCAATACCATCTGGAACATCATCTATTTAAAGTGCATGAGAGAGATGAGGAACAACCGATCATGTTTTTCCATGGGGTGCATCGAGATTGGAGATGAGAGCCATTCAGAAAGGTTTCACACCAGGGAGATGCTGGCTGGGCCGTGCCCAGCCCTCCCCGTGCATCGCTGCAGCCCCACAGCCCTCCTGCGCTGTGCCACTGCGCCAGCGGGACTGCCACCGGTGTGTCGGTGTCACCCTGTGTCCCTCCATGTCCCCAGCACTGTGTCCTCCACATGTCCTGTCCCCAGCACCATGTGTCCCTCCAACATCCCCAGCGGCATGTCCCTCTGATGTCCCCAGCACCCTGTGTCGCCTCCGATGTCTCCAGCATCGTATGTCCCCTCAACTCCCCTAGCACCTTGTGTCCCCTCAATGTCCCCAGTTCCTTGTGTCCCCGTGATGTCCCCAGAACTCTGTGTCCTCCCAACATCTGCAGAACTCTGTATTCCCCCCAATGTCCCCAGCACCCTGTGTCCCCCCAATGTCCCCAGCACCCTGTGTCCNCTGTGTCCCCCCAATGTCCTCAGCACCCTGTGTCCCCCCAACGTCCCCAGCACTCTCTGTCCCCGCAATGTCCCCAGCATCTTGCTGCCGTCTGCAGTTCATGAACTGCCAAGCTGCCCCAGGGCACTCTCCAGCTTGCCGGCAGCTGCAGCACTTGGCTCTCCCTTTCCCTTGGGGCTGAACACCATGCCCAGCCCCTGCTGGCACTGATGGGAGCCCTGGCTGAGTGTTGCCTGAGGATCTTCACAGTGCAGAGGTGAAGCATCTCTTCCCCACGCCACATGGCACTGGTGTCCCCTCCCCGGAACAGCTGTTCCAGTGTCGCTGTGCCTCAGGGTTGGGGTTTTATTCCTTTCGTTTTCAATGGCTTAGGGAGGCACTCAGATGAAACGATCTTCCCATGCCACAGACAGGGAACGGGGTCCCAGGCACTGGGTGGCCACCGGGGGCCAGCAGCAGAGCTGGCATCGATGCTGGGCCCCACCACCTCCATCGGGGCCGTCCTGCCAGCGTGGGCTCTGCTGGGCATTGTGGAGCATGGACACAACGGTGGCAGCTGGCCAGGCCTGGGGCCCTGTGCCTGGCACAGGACAGTGAGCCATGATTAGGGTTAGAGGAATCCTTTCTGTGTGTCTCTGCAAAGGTAGCACAGGTTTCCCTGCTGGGCTTGCAGCAAGTTGCACTGACCATGCAGGGAGAGTGTTTTCCTGTCAAGGAAGCGAAATAGTTCATCTGTGCTCCCGCTGTCCTAATATGTTTGAGAAATCTTTAAGAAGCCCAAGAGAAATGATTCCAGATTACTGACAGCAGTTTGTCTTGTAGAAGATGAATGTGCCTGCGTTTGGCCGTGTCTCAGCATTTTGGGCCTGTGGTTTCGCGGATGTGGCTGCACGATGCTGCCATGTCCTGTCCTGCAGCGCCGGGCCCCTCCTGGGGGCTGCGGCTGCGCGGGGAGTGGAGGGGCACCCGGGGCAGAGGTACTCCTGGAAGAGAGGTACACCCAGAGCAGAGGTGCAGCCTGCACTTGACACCTGTCCATCCTGAGCCTGCGGACCCCACGTTCCCTCTGCTTCCTGCAGCCACGCGCTGATGCTGTCTGATGGAGAAGGTCCCCCCTTAAGCATCTGGAACATGTCCGCAGAGTTAATGATCTGCTGTCTGAGGAGAAAAACCCTGAAACAAAAAACTCTTGCTTCTCCTTCCTGACAGCCTTTAATGAAGGCTCCCACAGAGCGCAGCGTAATCGCTGTGAAATTATCGCTCCATCTGCGGGATCCATCTCCATGTGTTGCTCCCGGCCGCTGCCGTGCCCACCCCACGTCCCTGGCCCCAGCAGCACCGAGGGAACCCTTCAGCGGGCGGGAGGTGGTGATCCATGGGGAGGGCTTGCAGAGCCCCGCAAGGGCCGGGTGCTGGTGGCTGGGGCCAGCTGCTGGGCAGTGGGTGCAGGGGCTGCCCCGCGGGGGCTGGGGCTGCTGGTGGCATTGGTGGGGCCATGGGTGTGCTCCCTGCCGCCCTGCAGTGCGGGGCCCAGCTCCCCGTTGCTCCTGGCTGCACGTGCCTGTGGCTCCTCTCCCGTTCTGAACAATCCCATTTCTGCAGCAGTAACAATAGAGCGACTGCAGTGAGCATCAAAGCCTGTGTAGGTCACGAGTGTTTTGTTTCATAATCTCCTCGTGGTGATGATGATGACCTTTTGCTGTCTGCATTTCCGCGTACCTGTGTCTCGTTCTTATTAAATATCCTTGCGCTGAAATCTCTTGCTAATCTAATCTCCCCATGTGGCTGCTGTATAATTATCTCATTTTGTAAAATATTGCATCTGTCACTCTCGCTCCCCGCTCTTCAGCAGAGGGAAGGGAGGGAACAGGGGAGCTGTGGGAGGAAGCGGTGGCAGCACCTCGGTGACAGTTTGGTCACCTCCCGAGGACCCAGCTCCTGTCCCTGTGTGCCTCTGCCACCGCGCCCAGGGGAACCGGAGCACATCCAGGTCCTTCCCAGAAACATCTTTAATTAATCAAACTGTTCTCTTTCTTTAAAACTGTTCTTTTTTCCCCCCAAGGGTTAATGCATTGCTACCTCTTCAGTAAGTGCCGCAGTTTCGGGCTCTGCCACCCTTCTGTCTGGAGCACACCTGTTCCCTGTCTCGGAACACATCTGTGCTTGGGGGGCACCAAGTGGCACTGCCAGGCTGCGGGGGTGTCAGATGCAGAGCCCCTTATCTTCTGAGCCCCCTTATCTTAATTCAGAGACATTCTGCTCTGACAGTTCATAAATTAGAAGTGTTTGTTAGGTGGTCTTTTGCTCCCGTTTTTTATGTATTCTGTGTAAAGACTTTCTGGGTGTTGGAATTCTGGGCAGAACTGTGCACAGCCAGCAGCTCTGGCGTTGTGCTCTTATGGGACACCCTCGGCTGCTGCTACAGGCAGTGACTGTGCACTTCCACAGCCCCGAGCTGCTCACAAAGTGCTGTGAAGCTCTGCAAGCACTGCAGATCCGCTGCGTTGGTGCAGCGCGTGGGGATCCGGCACCGGGTGCCAGGTGCTGGGAGCTGGGAGCTGGGAACAGCGCCCGTCACTGCCAGCACCTCACCGAGGTGGCAGCAGCCCCTCGCTGCAGGGGTGTCACTCAGCAGCACAGAGGCCATTGGCGTTGCTGTGACTGGGGCGTGCATCAGCGTCCCTGACGACCCGGCAATGAGGCATGCAATGAGCCCGGCAGCATTGCTTCCTGCCCTGACATCTGGGCTGCAGTGAGATCTGGTGGCTGCCTGTGCCCAAAGTCACTGTCACCTTGGAGACTGCTGGCACAGAGCTGATGGGCAGGCGCAGCACCGTGACACGGCCTCAGTGCCCCCTTCCCTGCTGTCACCTGGGCTTGCTGGGCAGATCTGGGGTTCTGGTGCTCAGGGAACATCAGCAGTGCCCCGCAGCCCTGTTGCTGGAGACTCTGGGTCTCTCTCCCTTCCTTTCTTTCCCCAGCACTGCATGGGGCTGCCCCATGCCAGGCAGGCTGGCTGCTGTGGGACATGCCCTGGGCGGGGGCCCAGCACTGTCCCCAGGCAGGTGCACACAGTGGGTGAGAGATGGAGGCACAGGGTGCGCTTCCTCGGTACAGGGAAGGGGCTGCTGGGTTCCCCAGAGGTTCGGTTCTGCTCGGTGTCTGCATGCGTAGCCCGGGAGGAGGCTGATGGCCCAGCACTGCCTGGCCAAGCAGCAGTGGGATGTAAGGAGTGGCTGGGAAACAGAACGAAGCCCAGGGTGTCATCATGGGCTGCTGCATCCACCAGCTGTGTGTCAGCATCAGAAACACTGCGTGTGGCTGAGCCCCTTCTGCGGGGAGGAGTGGGGACACAGGAGGGGACACAGGAAGGGACGAGGGCCATCGGTGGCCACAGGAGGGACCTGGAGCTGCGGGGGTCGTGGGGCTGCATGGCAGGAGTGGCTGGGTGGGAAAGGAGCCGTCTCGTTCCCGCTGGTCGGGCACTGGGGCACTCAGTGCAGTTAAGGGATGGCAGGGACAGGGTGAGCAGACAGCGGCTCCTCTCCAGCCACGAGCCTGGGCTTTGCTGCCAGCTGAGTTCAGAAAGCCTCCAAAAGTACGTAGACAATTTTATAAGAGGAAAACACCATTGAGAATGTAGCAGGCACTGTTGCTATGAACTCAGTCTCCAAGCTGGGACGCTGGAGGGCAGGAAGGGACAGGAGCAGCACTGTGTGCCAGCGTGGTGTCCCCAGGGGCTGGTGCTGGGAATGTGGTGCTGGGCCAGGCACGGCTGCCATCAAGGCTGTCCCTTCCCAGGTGCCTTCAGCCCGGTCGCTGGGAGACTTCGGGGCACGTTGCATGAAGCCAAGCAGCAGGGCACTGCCACGGGGTGCGTGTCCCACTGGGGTAGGGCGATGGTGCCCCAGGGTGACAGTGGCCCTGGGGCAACGGTGACCCCAAGGTGACAGTGGCCCCAGGGTGATGGTGGCCCCAGGATGATGATGGCCCTGGGGCAATGTTGACCACAAGGTGACAGTGGCCTCAGGGTGGCAGTGGCACTGGCTGAGTTTCAGGACACAAAGCAAGGCACTCGTGCTCCTCTGCTCTCCTGCCTTCATGAGGATGCTGAGTGCACGGGAAGGAGCTGGGTGGTTGCCAAGAGAGGTGGGAAGTGAGAGCACCACGGGAGCATCTTCCTCCTATGGCCATGGGTGTTGCATGGCCCCAGTTCCCCGCTGGGTGTTCCCCAGGCACAGACAGGGGGGCTCACACCGGGTAGGGCAGGAAAGAGGAGAGCAAATAAACGGGAGCCCGACTTAAAATCCCCGGGTGTGCAGCGTTTTGTGACTAATAGGGACATAATTGCTGTCATGCTTTTAGCATAACGCTTTTATCTGCCAGATAGACTCTTTCTTCTGGTCATTAATCTCTGGAGTTTCTAACTCAGCCGTTGCTCGCCCGGCGCAGTGCTCATGCTGAGTGTGCTGGAGGAGCTCTGGGCACCCCCGACCCCCCCACAGCTCCCGCTGGGGCCGTGCTGCCCCGGAGCTGGGAGTGCAGCGTGGGTGCTGGCAATGGCTCCTACACATCACTGTGTTGAGGTTCCTGCTCCGATTAGTTCCAGCTCCTGGGGCCACCAGTGCTCCCCAGCCATCTCCAGCTTTGGGTTTTTGGGCCCGGTGCAGCCAGCTCCCGCCTCCCCAAGCTGCAACAAGTGTCTCCGAGCAGGGCTGATGGGGTGTTTCACTGCTTTTCCAGTTCCTGCTGCCACTCGGGAGTGTACCGTCAGTCAGCTGCAGATTCTTTCCATGTTTTGGTTTTTCATTTGTTAATCTGAGTGAGCAATGGCAGCGTGGCCGGGGTGCTCCTCCCGCGGAGGAACAGCTTGAGCTCGCCGAGATGGATGGCGGCTGCACCGCCGGGTGCTTTCCAGGGTTGTTTTCCGTTTGGCTGTGAATTGAATGAGGAGAGATGTTTCTCTTGGCAGTTTGATGGGCACAGCTCTTCTGACAGATGTTGGAGTTTTGTATCCCACCAGGACAGCGTTTGCTAGTTGGGAATTGCCAATTATTCCCTGGGCTCAGTGCTGTGCTGGAGGCAGGATGCTGTCCGGGTGCTCCTTGCTGCCATCAGGGCTCCAGACTCAGATGCTCTGTGTTTGTAGGGGAGCTGAAGAAGGACCCAATGGCAGTGCTAGAACAGAACGCGTTCTCCTGCTCGCATGAAGCCGCAGGAGCCGCAACAGCAATGGAGCAGCGCGTCCCCCACGTGCGTCCCTTGGGATTTCAGGGGAGCCGTGCCGGTGTGCCTCTGGATCCTGGTGCTCGCTGCTGCTCAGCACGGGGAGAGCTGGGAAGGCTGAGAAGAGCGGTGGGAATGGCAGCAGGCTGCGGGAGCTGGGCGAGCAGATTGCAGTGCAGCAGCCTTTGATTGACCACAGTACCATTTTGTGGCTTTTTCTCCCTCTCTCTGGGTAAAGCTGCACCGTGACATCCATGCCATTAAATAGGCCATGTTCAAAAGAGAAAATTGCTGCTATTTTCCCCCTTTACTTTACTGCCATAAAAAATTGATCCCACATAGCATCCTTATTTCAAAGACGGCTAAAAAAAAAAAGTGAAAAAGAAGAAATCCTCATTTTGGCTTCTGTCAGCTGCATAAAGCGTTTTTTGAATAAAAGGGACAGGAAACGTGGGAAAGAACCTCCACTCTGCCCGTCCCCCTGAGTTGGTGCTCCAGAAGGACACCCTAATTTTGGGACATGGGTGGGAGAGAGCGCAAGGGCACTAGTGGCAGCTGTGGGGCAGGGTTTGCCCAGAGAGGTGGTGGGTGCCCATCCCTGGAAACATCCAAGGTCGGGCTGGGGACTGAGCACCCAATGGAGCTGTGGGTGTCCCGGTGCACTGCGGGGAGTGGGACCAGGTGGCCTTCACAGGTCCATTCCAACTCTAAGGATTCTGTGATTTGCTGATTTGGGTTTGTCTTATTCTGAGTTTGGCGAGGAGGCAGCCCTGAAGGGGCACACACGGATCGGCGTGGGGGGAGCTGCTGAGGGCTGCGTGCAGGGAGCGTGGGCAGCATGGCCGTGCTGGAAGGGGCTGCGCAGAGCAGGGAGCTCAGATCAGCTCAGACTGCAGGGTCGATTATCTCACTAAGCACCATCCTGTTGCAATGAGATACTGTTCCGAACAGCAGATGAGGGAGGCAGCAGAGCTGTAAGAAGCGTGGCTGCGCCCAGCCTGTGCCCCTGCCCACTCCCATCACCGCGTCCCCGCTGTCCCCCAGCAGGACCCGGAGCAGCGAGGCACGGCTCGCTGGGTGCCCAGGAATAGCTCTCCACTCAAACCCCGGCTGCTGCTGCAGTGCCAGCAGGACCAGCCGTGTGCAGAAGACCCAGCCCAAGCAGCGGCAGCAGGCTCTGCCCTGGTGATATGTCTCTATTTGCTCCGACAGGATTTCTGCAGCCAGCCGGGCTCTGAGCGCAATAAATTCTGCTCTTCTCTACACCTGGGCTGATGAGTTACCCTGCGGAGCCGCGTGTCCTTGGCTGTGCAGAGCCCCTTCCAGCAGAGCTCTGCGTGCCTCCCCTGGAGCCAGTGCAGCCCTGCCGGAGGGCTGGGCCGTGTGTAGCTGCTAAGGTGGAAGGATGTTCTGGTGCTGTTCTCCTTTCTCCAAGCTGACCTCATTTCTTATTTTCAGCCCACAGCCTGGCCCCTGGGGGGTCTGTGCTGCTCACACCTATGGGGTGCAACCTACAGCAGAGGGATTGTGCCCCGAGAGCCTCTGGGCAGGCATGGGGAGGGACAGGAGAGCACAGGAGCGTCTGCCCAGGAGCACTCCGGTGACACTGGAGCATGTCCCATGTCACTGCTGCAGGCCGGTGGCACTGCAGCATGTCACCATTCAGTTTGGGTTGCTTTGTTTTTTTAACTGCAGCATAAACTCCATGTGTCTTTAAGGCCACGCGTGTGCAGGGATTTGCTGATGGCTCATCTTTCCAGCAGGCTTTTTCAGCTGAATGTCAGTTTATTGCTTTTGCAAATTGTCTTGTGCCTTCACAGAAGCGGCTGCCTCAGCAGAGGGCTCTGCCAGCAACGTGCTCCATAAAAGGGTTATTAGGATAACAAGAAAGAAAACAGAAACCTTTGCAAAATCGTAGCGGTGTGGTGCATCCCTCCCCCTCCCCTCACCCCGGTTATTGCCCTGAAGTGCTCTGGAGCCGGGCTGCAAGGCACTGCTGTGCTGCGTGTGAGCAGCAAGGTTGAAGTGCCGCAGACAGGAGCTAACTCCTGCAATTACCTCCCCGTAGCACAGCACCGAGCTGCAGCTCGCCACGAGCACCACAAGGAAAACGTGCCCCGTCTGCAAATTGCAAAGCAATCGCGTCGTCTCCGCCTCGGCTCGGGAGTGGAGCCCCGCCTTGGCTGTCCCAAGCAGCTGGTCCTGGCCAGGTCCAAGATCCCAGCAGGAGGTGCGGGACCGCACTGTGCCACTTCTTGCCTGTTCGGAAATAACGCTGTGATGATTTTTGCTTTCCTGTGTGTTTGGTGCTGACGCTGTGCCCGTAGAGCAGGGCTGGACGAAGCCAGGCGCTGCTCTCGGCTCAGTTCACCCTGGTGTACCTTTGGGGGAGTGCATGGGGAATTAAGATGTTACTCACTTCTCTCTGAGAACTGCTGTTTTCTCCCCTCTCTAATGGCAGAGCTAACCCTTCAGAGTGAGTTCATATTGGGTGCCTTGGTGGAGTCACCATCCCCGGAGGTGTTCCAGAGCCACAGAGATGTGGCCCTGAGGGACACGGCTCAGTGGGCAGCGTTGGTGGTAGGTGGTAGGTTGGACTGGATGATCTTAGAGGTCTTTTCCAACCTTAATGATTCTATGGTTCTATGGTTCTGTCATGCTTCTCTCCCTCCAACCCATCCATGCCCATTGTTCCTTTCCCTCGTGCAGTTCTGCTCACATTGCTCTCTGTGCCCAGCGCGTCTGGGTGCTGCTTGGAGCTGCCCAGGCACAGCGCACCCATCGCAAGTCCCAGCTCTTGGTAAATGCCATCGGGGTGTTTGGGCGAGAGCGGGCAGTGTCTCCCAGCAGTGCTGCGATGCACTGAGCGTGGGACATTGCAGAAATCAGAGACAGGAAGAAAACAGGAGCAGTGCTGAGCTTCAAGTCGATTCTGCTTGCTCAAGCTTGATGCTACGTCAAACGACAGCTCGAACTCGTGCTACAGAACCGCAGACCCACCGCAGAGACGCTGCACGCGTTCACGCTCCCGTCCTCCTGTAGCTTTGTGTATGCGTTGTCTGCTTGATGGCAGGATGCAACCAGAAATGTTTGCAGCAGATATTATGAAGATTGATCGTGTGGGAGCTTGCAGGGCTGGCTGCTCGCAGCTGTGCTGCTCGGGCCAGGAGCGCAGGATGAGGTTTGTGGGGTCACAGCCAGATCAGGTTGGGTTTGTGATCCACCTGGCTTCTTCCCATCCCCATCAGGAGCTGATAGCAGATGTTTGCAGAGGAGGATTATTACTCTTGCATACTTAGCCTACAGATTATTGAAATTTCTTTCTAATCCTAAGCAGTTACTTGGGAAGTGTAAATCCTTGAGTGATAGCACTTATATTCCTCTGTAGTTTGATCTCAGCTCGCATAACCGATGATACTGATTGATTTGATTTTTGTTCCCTAAAAACTGTCTCGTGTCCCTGCCATCTTGAGGCATCGAGCTGCACAGTGAGCTTTGTTTCTTGGCACCAGAATTGAGCGCTTCAATAGCAGAGCTCGAAGGCCCCTTCTCCATTTTGTGGGGTTTCTGCTCTCTTTAAGTCACTTCATCCCATGAGTGAATCGCATCCCCGGAGCCTCTCCCATCTGTCACCAGGTCCCCATGCACTCAGTGGCCGTGGCTCTCCCTGCCCCACGCTGCCTGTTCCCGCTCGGTGCCGCGGGCCCGCTCCGTCCCAGCTGAGACCCACTGCTGTACGGGCCTGCTGCTGGCTGTCACAGCTTTAGCTACCGCCTGCTCCCGAGCACAAGCTCGCGTCTTTGGACCATCACTCCCACCAAGATGTTTGTGCTCCAGAGTGCCGCTGTCTCTTCCCTGAATAGCTGCAGTTAATTCTGAGCTCTGTCAGCACGCGTGGTGGCTCCTAATTGTTGCTCCCCAGCAACACTGCCTTGTGTGCCTGCCCTGAATGTCACCTGCTGATGAGCTGTTGGATTTCCCAGTGAGTCAGCTCCTTCCCAAGCTGCCCACCTGTTTATCCAGCCCCATTTCTCTGGAGGTTTCCCCCCATAAAGGACTGCCATCTGCTCACTGTGTGTGCATTCCCCCTTAGCACTGTTCCCTCCCACAGCCAGGATTCTGGTGCCTGTGCATTGGAAGACATCCTTCTCCTTCCCCTTGTGCTCTTTGCCATCCTCCCCCGTTCCTCCTCTGGGCTGACCAAGGCTAGTTGAGACCAGGGCAGCAGCACAGTGAGCTGACACCTCCATAGCCATCAGTCCAGCTGCTGGGAACAGCAAGTGCGCTGCTTGTGCGAAGGTCTGCCTACAAGTGGTTTTTCAAAGCGCAGAGCCCTCAAGCCCTGTGCTGAAGGACTCACTGCAGGGAAGAGCATCGCTTTGAGACCTGTTTGCAGTGCAGGACCCTGCTGCCGGGCAGTGCTTTACAGCCACTAGCATCCGGGTCCAAGGAGCTGCACAAATGCGTTTTTAGAGGTCCTTGGAAGAAGGGCTTCACTATGGGTTCCCTCACGGCACATCTCCACCTTCCCCAGTGCTCTCAGATTTTTTTTTTCCTTTCCTTGCATTTGAACAACAGAAAATTAGGACGTGATGGGGAAGGTTGAAATAGCTGAAGTGGTTCTGCGGGACTGCGGACCTGGTGCTGCCGAGGGATGGCAGCCTGACTCGTGCAGGCAAGGGGCTCAGCCCCCGGTGCTGGCTCCAGACCCGGCTGTGGCTGTGTGCTTCCAGAGGGACGCAGGGACCGACAGACAGACAGAAGGACAGGGAGCAACCAGGGGATGGGGAAGCAAGGGCCCATTGGCAGGTATTGCAATAATGGGATCACTTTGTCAGGAGAAGGCCGAGGTAAAACACAGTAACAGCCTTCAAATACATAAAATGTTCCTGTTGCAGGGAAGGAGAAAGTAATGAACCGTTCCCCATGCACGCTGGGGATGGTATGGGAAGTAATCGTCTTGAATAGCAGTGGGAGAGATTTACCTTAGATATTAAGAAAATCTTGGCAACGTAAGACTCGTTAAGCACCAGGATAGATTGCCTGGGGAACTCTGTCCTGAAAACAGGTTGGGAAAGGCCCGTCTGGGAGGGGCTGGCCTCACTTGGGCATGGAGGGGCTCATGGATGGACCCCGCAGGGCCCTTCCTGCCCCATTTCAGTGGTTCCTCTGCCACCAACCCAAAGCTACTGCCCTTCCTCCCTTGCAGCACTGCTGTAGCTTCCATGGGCCATGTCTCCTGGATCACTTTTAAGCCTTTTGGTATTCTCCTTTGTGTTGATCCCCTCTGCAGCAGCATCCCCCCTCTGCTTGCTGAGCGGCAGCACCCATATCTGGGATCTCAGCTTTCCCCTGGAAGGATGCAGGCTCCTTTCTGCCAGGAGCCTCAGGGTTAGGAGGAAGACCTGAAAGAATGACCTGAGGGGATCCCAAAGGTTCGGAAGTTCCAAATCAATCAGCCACCAGATCTAATTGTATTTATCCCGTATCTCATGGTTCTGAAAGCTGACATCTGCAGGCTAACGCTGCAGGTACGTGTGCACTGGGCAAGAAAGCAGTGGGAGCCAGCACTGCAGGGTCCCGGCCCTGCCTCGTGCTCCCCAGCTCACCCAGTGCAGCCTCCAGCAGGGCTCTGCAGTGCCACATCTGTGCAGCACCTATTTATATGTTTGTCCTCCCCTCGCTCCTTGCAGAAATCAATTCCATTCCCCCAAACAATGGCGAAGGCCTTGAGAAGATATCGATCTGTGGCAGAGCCAGAGAAGGGAGTATTTGTGACACAGAGATGCTCTTTCTGTAAGTAAAAGGTAATTACCAGATCATGGGGACACTCGCTGAATGGGATGACATTAAACAGGCATCAGGGTGAAGGGCAGCGGGGCTCTGAGTGAGGCATTTCATAGCACTTGGCTCCCACCGCAGCAGCCCCTCCTCTCCGCTTCCCCTGCCCTTGCTACCTTCTCGTTCTGTCCCCCACATCCTCCCCCCCCAGCTGCCTGCCGTCCCATCTTGTCTCACCACTGGCTGCTGCTGGGATGGCTGCAGGGATGCGCCCAGCTTCAGCTGGTGGATCTGCATCCCCAGCACCAGGGGGACTGGGATGGCTGTGCCCCAGGGGACTGGGGAAGGAGCTGCCACATCCACCCAGCTCAGAGGGCAGGGGCATTCACATTTTGGGAAGGGCATAAACCCAGGACAAGGGTGCATTCGGCCCTGGTGCAGTTGATCTTGCAGAATGCTGGGAAGGCTCTGGCTGATCCCGGTGCACCCAGTGTCCCCCGCGCAGCCGCTCAGGGCTGCCTGTGCTGTCCTTGCTTGGTGTTGCTGCTTCCAAAGCCTGCTTCGTTCATCTGAGCATCAGTGGGGAAAATAGCCCCACAAAGTAGCAATGAACTTCAGGGGTATTGTAACAGCTGTCAGACAGGGGGACCTGCGGTGGGATGGGTGGAGCGGGACTCGCCATACCGCTCAGTGCTGGCTGCCAGAGCCACCACCAGATACTGAAATTGGCACAGCACGAGGCAAAAAAGACCCTGAAAACACCATCAGAGAGAAACCCTTTTATTTCTGCTGATGCTGGCAGTCTTCTTTTCATTCCTTGGTGACACACTACAGATGAATTGCGATGAGGACTCCCCGGGTGGACAAGCTGTCCTGTGATGGTGGGAGCAGGAGGCAGGACAGAGGCTTACCGCACCATGGGGACATCTGGAGAGTGCTGTGGGGGCTGGCTGTGCCATGCCCGGCAGCAGTTCCCGACTTTGCGCTGCCCTGGTCCCTGCCTTGCTCCAGAGGCAGCGGCAGGTGTCCAAGTGGCGAGCCCTGGTTTCGGCACAGCCAGCCCTGTCCTCACGGAGCACCGCGTGCCGCCATCGCCAGGCAGGAGCTGGCTGCACAGCCCCACAGCACCATGCAAAACGCTCTCCTTTAAAAGGGGGAAAAAAAAGTAGCCCATTACCATTATTGAATAAAATACCAACAATTTAAAAAACTCTTTTAAATATTGTTACCGCGTTTCCAGCTGTTAAAATCTCCTGCATTTAGTTATCATAATAGCAAAATGCCGAGGCTGATTTGAGCAGCAGGGAGGCAGTGCCATTATGCAGAAGGGTTTTAAATGATCGAGCTTTCTTCGACGCAGTGGTGCTCTCCTGCCTATTAAAAGCCCCTTTCTTGCTGCAGCACCTCCAGCCGGGGCGGCGGGGGTGGCACAGGACGTTGGCGGAGGGTCCCCACCACGCCAGTGGGCGCCCGGCTCCGTGGGGCACGGAGCAAAGCGCAGGGCTCCACACCACGGGGCCCGTGGCCTGGCAGAGGGTGCTCGGGAACGGGAGCGCACCTGAGGGAAGTTGCAGAAGTTTCTGCTCTTTTGTGTTTAGGGAATGCAGAGATTGCTGTTCGTGTTGCAGGGAAGGCTTAAAATAGCAGAAAGTGGCCGGCTCCATTTTGTTGGAGAGCAATTCCTCCTGCACAGCAGTTGGGAAAGGCTGGGCTTTGCTGCTGGCACGCAGTGCTTGTGATATCTCCTTCAATCCCTTCCTATAGAAAAATGCTATTTTTGCACCATCTACCAGTGGCAGTGGGGGTTGGCTGGGACATAAAGAGTGCATGAGGATGCTGGGAAGCACCTTTAGGCGGGGGGAGGCGGGCTGGGAGCGTGCATGCCGTGGTGCAGGAGGAGCCGGTGGGCAGGCGAGCAGCACCAGCAGCGTGCAAGTGCCCATGGAGCTGCTCGTGGTGGAGCTCAGGGCTGTGTGGCTTCATCCAAACAAAGCAACCAGCCCCGGCCGCTGCTCAGAGAGCACTGTGCACAGGCTGCAGGGCACAGGCAGAGCACAGGGCTGCGGCCTCAGCCCCTGGCCAGCTGCCTTGCTGCTGCCTGGGCATGTGGGGCCGTGTAAACATCAGTCCCTGTGCTCCCCCCAGCCCCCATGTCACCACGCGCTCCCCAAACGGTTACCTCCAGCCCCACGCATTGTGGGTAATGAGATGCAAATTGATAGAGAGACAATGAGCCTGTCTTGTGAGCCGTTCCAACAGGGGCCAGTGTTTAAAAGTCAGCCTGATTGCCTCTCTGGCAATTTGCATTGCATTAACCGGAGAGATTTTCTTTTTAAACTTGAACTTTTTTTTTTTTTCCAGAGGTCACCTCAAACTAATTACATCTGCGAGGCTGCTTTACAAAAGAGGGCTCTGTGGATGTGATTACAGGGTTTGGAGTGTAAGGAGGAGACATTCCTGGCACAGGGAGGGGGAAGGCCCTGTCCGCATGCACTCGGTTAATAGCAGAGGCCCACTCGCTGCCGCTGGGTCTGCATGGTGCCAGAGGTGAGAGCTGGGCTGGACATGAGCACCCTGTGGGGCTGTCCCTCCATCAGGACCTGCAGCGTGGGCACAGCCTCCTGCCTGCTCCTGCTACCAGCCCGCTCGGGGCTGGCTGCGGCCTGCTGTGGCCTACACAGAGCGGCTGCCGTGGTCCGGCCTGTTGTCATAGCATGAAGGTGCTCAGCGATGCCAGGTGACACCTGGTGGCTCTTCCAGCCAGCACCTGGACTGTGGTGCTTGCTGTGCAGGGCTCAGCTCCTCCACACACAGAAGCTCTGAGGGCCATTTCATCACCGCTCATGTCATCTGTAGCTATGCAGGCCGTGTCTCTGATACAAATAATTAGATCTCATGCTTGGCAGCATCACTGGTTGCAGTCGGGAGCGGGTCTGCTCAGCAGCCCCTCAGCAGGGGCTGGCACTGCTGGAGGCAGCCCCCAGCTGCAGGCCCCAGCTGCAGGCCCCAGCCAGAGTCTTCTTCCTGCTCTGCACCGCCATCTGGGTGGTGAGCTGGGGACCCGGCGCCTCCCGAGTGTCCCCCAGCCCTCCCCACTGTGGGTTTAGGAGGCAGGACATGCTGAAGGAGCATCCTGCCCTGAGGTGGCACCTACTCTGCTTGGGTATCACCACGTGCCCCCCTGCAGGGACCTCTTCTCAGGATCTCTCCCTGTGGGCTGCCACAAAGCACCTCATCTCCCGTCCAGCCACTCTGTGGCAGTGCTCTTCAGCCTCCTCCTCCTTCTCTCGAGGAGAAGCTCCTCCTTCCAGCTCTTGTATTCAGCTGCGGCCAGGCAGATCACCTTCCTCCCTGCATCCTCCCCGTCTCAGTTTCAGCATTTGAGCTGAGAGGTTGGGCCACAGAGCAATATTCCTCCACATTCATCAGCTCTTGGTGTCTTCTCCATTTCCTCTGCTGCGCCTTCAATGGGACAACATCCTGGCCGAGCCCGGAAGGATGAAGGGAAGATGTGTGATGCCACAGGGTTATTGAGAAGCTTAATGGGTCACTGTCATGCTGTCCTGCTGGGGACCACAGCACCACTGCTTTGTGCCCCACCGAGGGAATTGAGGTGGCAGAATATAGCGGAGAACAATTTTACATTTTTCCTTCTATTTTTTTTTCTTTCCCCCTTTTTTTCTTCCTTTCCTTAAGATTGAGTATAATCAGAGCTAATCAGAAAATTATGAGCTGTCTGATTGCTGATTAGATTCCTAATGTTAATATAGTCAAGAAGCCTCTCTTAGCGTTGTATTTTAAGAGAAGTTTAAAAATAACGTCTTAGGAGAGAGTCGGAGCTGCTGGAGCAGCAGGGGAGCCAGCGCTGGCTGCAGCGGAGGAGAAGGAATCCAGGCCAGCAGCAAGGGAAGGGAGCCCTGACCAGGCATGCAGGAGCGAGTAGTGCTGCTCAGCACCATCACTGCTGACCCTTTTTTTTGTGGGTTTCACGGGTGCACCAAGCTGTTGAGTATGGCCACCTATTTCTGAACTTCCTGCAGCTCCCCGATGTCTCCAGGCTGCTCCATGTCTTTGTGCTGCTCCCAGATGTGATGATGGGGAGCAGCTCCCTTAGAAGCTGAGCCAGGCTGTGCCCTGCAAACTAGACTGCCAGCTGGACGTGGGGCTGAGATGCCCTGTGGGGTGTTGGTAAGTACAGAGGGGACGTTCTCCAGGATGCTGGAGGAAGTCCTTGTCCACTTCAGGCTGTTTGTGCTTGGCTGAGCCACTGCAAAAATCCTAGGGCAAGTGGAGCTGGATGGGGATGCTGCATCACAGATAGAATCGTGGAATCATTGAGGTTGGAAAGGACCCATAAGATCACCACATCCAGGCATCACCTCACACTGGCAAGCCCACCACTTAACCACGTCCCTTAGTGCTGCATCTCTGAAACACCTCCAGGTCTGTGGTTCCACCCTGGGCAGCCCATCCTGGTGCTTGACCACCTTCTCTGTGCAGAAATTCTTCCTGATATCCCACCTAAACCTGCCCTGGTGCAACTTGAGGCCATTATCCTGTCATTGTCTGGCACAAAGGAGCAGGGTCCCCGCTGCTCCCCACCTTTCCTTCCAGCCCTCACAACTTCCTTCTTCAGCCCCTGCGTGTTGGTACCTTCCTGGCTGCCTGGCAGGCGCTGCGTTAGCTCATGATGATGCTCCATTAATGAGCTCCTCTCCATTCACCGAGCGTTTGGCTTTGATCCATCCTGGCGGTGGTGCTGTAGAATGGGTTACGCGCTGTAATTGTCCCCCATTGTCACCACTTAATAACTTAGTATGATGTTATCACAGTAATTGTTCCTTTTTTTTTTTTTTTTTTTTTTTTTTTTTTTTTTTTTGCTAAGTTATATTTTGTTCTTAGCAAGTAAAACTAACAGGGAATAGTGAAAGGAGGAAGAAGCTGATAGAAGTCTGCTCCAATTGCTGAGCAGGTTTAACAACAGAGAAGCCCGTGTCTGGGATGCTGTGGGTTCTGGGCCTCCAGGAGCAGGCCAGCCAGGAGGGACTGCTTTGAAATAACATCTCTTTTTAGAACGCCCATCACCAGCACTGTGTCCCTAGGACACTGACTGCTCCCCTAGCTTCTGCCAAGAGCCATAGAAAGGTCTGTGGGGTGGACAACTGTGGGTGCCAAGCTGCCAGCACAACCAGTGCATGGGCAAGTGAGTGTGGTTGTAGGGGCTGAGTTTGGGGCATTGCAGCACCCCAAAACCCACCTATGGATTCAGGGATGAGTTTGAGCCTGGCATGGAGCAGCAGCAGGGAGAGGAACCCACATCTTCTCCATGTCTGTCTGCATTAGGCACGCAGCATCCTACTGGGTGTGAGCAGTCCCCAGCGTTGGTCAGCACCTCTGAGCTTCTGGTCCTGAACCTGCAGCTGGAGAGGAGCAAACGCCCTGAGCGTGCCATGCACGGGGGTGCGAGGAAGGGAGGGCCCTCCAGGTTGCCAGGGGGGAGGGCATGCACCTAAATGAGTTTTTCCCTGTAACACATGTCCTGACCTTTTTCAAAAAATGAAATCTATTTTATTAATTTTTTTTCTTTTTATCACATTCAGCCGTGCAACATTTAAGATACGGCTGTGGAAAAGGTCAAGAAACGTGTAGTTGTTGAAATCTTGTTCCAGCTGATGGCTTTCCCCTTCAGGGAGCTCTCCTGTTCCTTCTCCTCCCCCGGCTTGGTCTTTAAACAGAAAGTGTCAGGCTGCCGTGATTCCTGGAGGTAACAGTGAGGCAGAACCGTGCTCCTGAGGTGGGATGGAGGGAAGGACCCCGCGGGTCCCAGCAGCGGTGCTGCAGGACGAGGCCAGCAGCACGTTCCAGGTGAAATGAATGAGAACTCAGGAGGGGGGCACGGCGGTGGGTGGCTGCATGCTGAGTCCCTGTCCCTGGCTGGAGCTGCTCGTTGTGCAGAGTGGGCATGGATGTCAGTGAGGGCTGCTGAAGGAGAGGGAGGAGCTGCTCTCCTTACCGCTGGCTTCGTTAGCACCCACGTCTGCGGGGCAGCCCAAGTGGGCAGAGCTGAGCTTCAGCGAGGAGCGAGTGCTGTCCTTATGAGGGGACAGAGAGAAAGGGAGAAGGGAAAGGACAATAACCGAGTCTGATGCGGGGCTGTAGTGAAGCTTATTGGGAAATTCTATTAGTGGAGCATCAGAACTCAATGGAAGCCAGAACAGGAGAATAGATGAATGGAGAGCAAAGCCAGGAGTGTTTGCATTAAGTCCCTGGGCAGCTATGAGAAGCCCCAGGGCCACACTGACCAGCTGTCCCCGGTGGGATTTCCCACTCTCATGTCCCATGTCCCTTGGGGTGGCTGGGGAGGACAGGAGCACAGCTGCCATGCAGGTGGCTGCTGAGTTTGCAGGACGTGCTATTCCCTTCTCCAGGCCATCTCAGTGCATATTTTGCCCACCTTCCTTCCCTGGGTGTGGGTTTTCCTAGCGTGATGGGAGTGCCCCCATCACCAGTGCTTGGGGAGTCAGACTCCAGAAGCCTCGGCTGACATTTCTGTGGTGTAAATTCCTAATAATGGACTTCCAAACACGGCACACAGCAAATTTTCATGATTTCACTTTGTTTGCAAACTGCTTAATTGGCTGCTCGGCACAAATAGAAAACTCCCGCAATTATTTTGAAAATGCCTCAAAATCTTCCTTGGCTCGGTTTAACCAGATGCAGGGTGTCAGCAGGCTGGTGGCAGCTACAGGCAGTTTGCTGGCTGATATTTCACTCGCGCCAGGCCAAGTATTTCCACCTGTGTGCAACACAGCCTGCTCCTGGCAGCCAAAGTCCACCCAAAAAGCCACCGGCTTGATCTCAGACACAGCAGCACAGCCCAATGTCACTGTGCTGTGTTCTGAATAGGGTTCCTGAGAGTTCAGCCCCACGCAAGTAGGCAGGGGAGTTGGGGTCAGAAAGGCTGGATTTGGTGCCGGTTCCCTCCAGCACCTGATGGAATTATGAGCACTGTGACATTTTGGTGCGTTCCTGGGAGATGTGTGTGTGTGCTGAAAATCTGCCTCACCAGAGGAACTCACTGGCAGAGGGGCTGGTGCTGCTGTGTGCATCCTGGGTGGAAGGCTGTGTGCAGCAGGCAGCGAGGAGGTTGGTGCAGCCGGCACATCACAGCACATCAAGGGGATGCCTTGAGAGAAATCCATCACCAGCAGTTCCCAGTGCAAATTTTCCATCAGCCACGGAACTTGTAGCGCAGAATGTGTTTCTCCAAAATGGGAAGGTTTTTTTTTTCATGGGAAACCCCAGAGACTGCTTGTGTCTGCTGGGAGCTGCGCTGGTGATCTCTGCGTGCTCACCATGAGCCCCAGCAGTGAGCTGGAGTGCTTCCTTTTCCCCTTTTTCTCCCAACACGTGTTCGCCCAAGCTCTAAGTAAAATTGATTTTTAGGTGAAACTATCTCTTATAATTGCTGCTGAAATGCCCCGTGGTTCTTGTAATGGTTTTTGAACTGTGACAAGCCCCACGTGTGATTGGAGGCAGGGCACCAGAGGTTACTGGGACGTGCTTGGGGGAGCAGCACTGTCCGGTGCTCCGCCAGCACATCGTCCTGCCGCCTCATCCCACTGCACGAGGCAGCAAGCACACCTGGTTGGCAGCCCCAAATCCCTTCCACTCAAGGACACCAATGAAACAGGGCAGGATCCCGATGGCAGCTGGCTGCTGGGGCTACATCAATTCCTGGCCCCAGGGATGGGGCAGGTCTGGGCTGGAGAGGAGGAGAGATGGGCTCTGGCCACCCCTTTCCCTCGCAGTGCAGCCCATGCCACGTGGCAGAAAGAGTTATTGGCAAACAAGTTAGTGCTCTGACAGAAACGCTGCGGCGCTTGGTGAAGCCGCTCCAGGATCAATACCCGGCCGTGGCTAAGCTGCTGCCGACTGGATTTCAGATGCCGGCTGCTGGAGTAATAAGAGCCCTGGGATCAGCTGTCTCAGAGATTATTACAGGATGAGATGCTTCGCTGCTTTACAGTGTTTGCTGAAGATCTGTATTCCCTACGTGCATATGAGGGGGTTGTCTCCTTTCGTCTCTGACTGATCATTTCTGGTGGTACACGTGCCGTACCCCTGGGGTTCCCTCGGGATTGCGGTGTCACGGGTTTGGGGCACCCTGTGCATGGAGCAGAGGGCTCGTGCTCATTCCTCTACCCTGGAGCTGCAAAACCAGCTCCTGGGCTGCGTTCTTGCCTGGTCGGGTGTTGCTCAGCAGAGAGGGAGCAAAACCAACCCTGGGCATGTGCAGATGCCATGTTTCGCCCCGTCACTGCGATGCAGCAGGGCAAAACGCAGCATCTGCACATGTCCTCAGTGCTCTGGTAGAAGCAAAGCTGGAAAAAGCACCTCAAGGCTGCCTGGCTTAGAGGACAGGAGCGCCGTGCAGAATGCAGAAGTGATTGGGGCACAATGGGGACCTGCATGCAGCACAGCTGGAGAGGGAAGGATTGATCTGCAGCACTTGAAAAATAATGGTTTAATCGTTATGAAGGATTAGAAATAATCCTTGAGCTGTATTGATCCCAATCACATTATTTGTGATGAACCCATGAATGAACTCACAAATGAGCTCACGGTGGGGATGCCCTGCAGCCCATCCCCATGTCCACGCTCCCTCCTCCCTGGGCCGCGTGCCACCCCACTGCCAGCTCCTCGTCCCCATAGCGTGCCGGTTACCAAAAAATAAAAGAACATCTGGATGTATTTTTCTAAAAACAAAGTTTTGTCTGGACTGACTTTGACAAATTGACATTTTCCAGGGGAAAAATACATTCTGCTGAAGTGCCCGTAGTGGGTGCAGCAGTCACTGAGTGCACCATTTGCAACACTCCAGGCACTTGGTGCGAGGCAATGAATAGTTAAAGATGTCCATAAATCTTCCCCGGGCCTGCTATAAACAAGCATGCTTTTATCAAGTATAGAAAAATGCATATTTCATCACTGCTGCCTTAAATGCGACTCGGAATAAATGCTTGCCCTTAATCATCCATCTCAGTGCATAAAGAAAGCATGGAGCTACCAGGGAAGGGATGCAGGATTTGGGCTGCAGCNGGCAACATTGCCCCAAAAACGAGCACTTCTTTGACATTCATGTTTGTTATCTCCAATCCCCTTCCCCCAGCGACCTGGGTGGGATGAGTTTTGCTGCAGCACCCCGCCGACTGCTGATCTCCCAACAGATGCCTGCCATGCAAAGCAGGCACTTGAGTTTGGAAATCAAGATTTAAAAAAAAGTGAAAAGGTTAAAGGAGAAAGCTTTGACCAGTCCAGGCTGAGATAGTGCTGTGATGGAATGTGCATCTCCACGCCACCGTAAGAACGAGCTGTGCTGTCCCCGTGGGCTGATGAATGCTGCCTGCCTGGTGCTCCCTGCGCTTTGCTGCGCGGTGCCCGGCTGAGGGGTGCTGAGCTGCAGGCACGCTGCACCTGGGGCAGGCCGGGAGGGCAGCGAGGGAGCTATGCAGGACCCCCGTGTTCCCACCACACCTCCATCAGGGCAGCAGGTGGTGGCAGCGGTGCCCAGGGAAGCCGACAGTGAGACACATCTCGGCTGGCTGCATCTTCCCACCGCACTGAGCTCTCCTGGGAGCCTTCCTGGGGGGTGACAGCCTCGCTGGCCTCATGGCCAATTAACGCTGTGCAGATTAGCCTCGTTAGGGGCAGCCTCCAGCCAGGAGTCTCCCACTGCAGGCAGCAGTCGCAGGCAGAACTGTGGGCTCCTGGCTGAGGGCTCCTGGTGGGTTCCTCCCCAGCGCTCCGACAGCACTGGTGCATTGCAGATGGGCTCGGTGCTGCTGGGCACATGGTGAGGGGATGGAGGCTGCGGGCATGGGGAGGCTGTAGGCAGGGAGATGCCATGCAGCCCCGTGCCCTGGCGTGCCCCGGGGAGCTGCTCTCAGCTCTGCCCGCAGCAGTGCAGGCACTGCGCTCAGCCTCGCACGGCAGACGAGAGGCTGAGCAGTGCTGGCGGCACCGAGCGAGGACAGCATAGCCCTGCTTGGTTCCAAGTGGCAGCGGTCTCCCGGCAATGCCAGCCTGCTCTGAAAGCTGGGAGCATGCAGAGCAGCGCTTCGCCAGGCACCGCAGCCTCCCCCGGCCACGTCCTCCAGTGCCACCGCTGCCCCGTCCCAGCTCGGTGCAGGCACTGCCCGGCCTGTGCTGCCATCTCCACACTCACCGCTCTGCTCTCGCTCTCATTGCAGAGGCTGGCCAACGCGGCGGAGAAGTTCCAGAAGGCACACCACTGGCAGGACAACATCCGGGTAAGGCTCCGGCTCGCCCTGACCGCGCGCCCCTGAGTCCCAAGGTGCAGGATGGGTGCTGTGACACAGCTCCCCTCCCTGCTCCCTATCCCTCAGCTCCTCCCTCCTTCCCCTCAGCTCCCAGGATCTTTTAAAGCTGCTGTGCCATGTGGACACCCCGCTCCACCATCCCCATCCCTAAGAATCATAGAATGCGTTGGGTTGGAAGGGATGAGACAAGTGGGCGAAGCAATCCTGAGCTCGTCCCCAGCTGGGTGGGAGCGGGCAGGAGGGGAAGGCTGAGCGAAGTGCAGCCCCTCGGGTTGGGTTCCCATGGAAAACTGTCTGAGGGCTTCAGGGTCAGTTTTTCAGGGGCAGGCGCTGGGTTAGGGCAGTGGCTCACGTGCCTGAGGCAGCTGACAGCAGGGCCAGGCTGCTGCCGGGGAGGGAGCAAGCTGGCTGGGAGAGGGAAGATGTTGTTTTAATGATTGCATTTGACTTTGTAATTATGGCAGTGATAACGCTCAGCGGGAATCTGAAGTATTCTGCCTGGAAATGCTCTCAAATTCTAACAGTAATACAAAAGGAAGGAAGGATTGTTTTCCTTCCAGTGCAAACAGAGCCCGCAATAAAAAAATCTGAGCCACGCATCCCTGTCCTCAGGGCTGGGCTGCATCCTGCCCTGATGCCAGAAACCCCCCTCGGCGGCTGAGGGGACAGCCTGGGATCAGCCCCCCCTCTGCGGGGTGTTCCTCAGAGTGGAAGCATCCTTGGACTCTGCTCAAAACTGCTGCTGTCGCCGCAGCAGTGGCTTCTCTTCTCCTCATGCCTGAGGCATTGCACGGCTTGGGGTGAGCCCAGCCCTAGGTCCACCTGCAAGGGTGCAAACTGGGCAAAGGCAGCCACGTCCGTGCTGTCTTCCTTCCCTTGTACCTCACTAACAAAAGATGAGGTGTCCCCACCAGCTGTGCTGCCCAGCAGACAGTTGTCATTGTCAGGTCACTGAGACCTTTCCGTTGAATTACTGTCACCTCTCTCCTGTAGGTGGGTGGTGGGGACGTCAGGAGGACACCGAGGTTTGGTGCACACAGCAGTGGGGCTGGGAGCCCCATGGGCTCTGCAGGGCCCTGAGCCCTGGAGGAACACCTCCCCAGGCCTTTCTGGGCGGCAGCTCTGTGGGTTTCAGCCCGAATTTCCTCCCAGTGCTGCGCCACAGCCCGGAATCACTTTGGAGCCTTCAGGAGGGGTCAGTCTTGGTGATAACAAATGTGCTGGGAGCAGCTGCAGCGCTGGGGAGCTCTTGGCTCATTTTCCCATTCGTGGCACAAATCTTTCAGCAACCCACTTTCGTAGAAAAATATTTTTAATAGCACTGTTTGCTACCACTTAATCAAGGTAATTAGGAGCGAGTCACCCAGAAACAATGCGCGGCGATGCGTCACCAGGCAGCTTTATCAGGACAGCACAGAGCCGGGTGGGATGCCACGGGGACGAGGGGCCGGGCCCTGAGCACCAGGTGCCGCTGTCACTGCCTGCCTCTGGACGTGCCGGCCCCAGCACCACAGCAGCACCGCTGGGATGGGGTGCCAAGGGACGGGGTGCCAAGGGCCACGGCAGTGCCCGCAGCCACCCCGCGCTCCTCCCTTCCCAGCAGGCGCCCGCTGGCTGCAGCTCTCCCTTCCTCTCGCTGCGTGTCATTTGGTAACCTCAAGCTGGAGTTGATAACAGATTGCACCGAGCGTGGTTATTTTTGTGTTTCCATCTGAATGTGCGACGGCAGATGCTGAGTGTTTGCAATGCATTAGTGCTAATGGCAGGACCATTAAACATTAGAGTCGCTCGCTGCAGATGGGTTGCTATGGAAGTTCAGGGGAAAATGAAGCAAGAGCAGGAGCGAAAACGGCTGCGAGGCTGCTCCCAACAATTGCTCAGCACTGATCCCTGCATGGAAACTTTCTTCCCCTCACCGACGCTGGGGCTGTTGGTTTCCGTGCCACACACTGGCAGCACTTTCCTTCCCAGGCAGTGTTGGAAGTGCCTCCCCTCCCAAAACGCCCCACTCCGCGCCAGTGCCACCTGCACTGCCTGGCCCTGTGCCCCGTTCCATGGCCTCGCACACCTCATCTGTGCTGGGGCCTTGTCCCCAAAGGCCGCTCTCCCCAGGATGTGCAGTGGGAAACATCCTGGGCAGAGCACACAGAGGCAGTTTGAGTCAGAGGAACAGAACAACAGCCGCTGGTTCACGGTGCCCTGGCTGCCATCCCTCCCAGTACAATGTCTCTGGTCTCCAGCTGCACATCCGGGGCTCCGTGGGGCCCATGTGGGACTGCACTCTGCCAGAGCCACAGGGTCTCTCCCATGCAGGAAGACACAAAACAACATCCCCAGAGGCTGTCCCCCTGCTCCAGGTGTCCCCAGCCCTGGTCCCAACAGCAGTGGGGACACCAGGGCTGGAGCACGCACCGTGCTGCCGTGTCCCAGGCTGCCATCCCGCCTATCTCAGACTCAGAGCAAAGCGCAGCCACAACACCAGGAGTCGCCCCGGCTCCTCCACCTGCATCTCCCCATTATTTCACTGCACAAGCCCAGTGCATGCCCACACCTCAGGGTCTCTGTCCTAAGCACAGGGCAGGTGACACGTGGCTGGTGGTGGCCAGCAGGCACAGGGACCACAGCCATGTCTGCAGGATGATGACAAAGGTGCAGCCTGCAGAACACATCTCAGGGCATCACCAGCACTGTGCATCGCTGTGCTGGACAGCCAGAGCCGTTTGTCCCTTTAAGGAACACTTAGGCACTGCAGAAAGCCATTCCCACATTTATGTGCGCTTGGCAGGATTGTATAAATTGCCTTTAAAAGTTGACTTCTTTATAAGCCATTTTCTGCTTCATAAAATGTTTATTACTGTTGTTTTTCTCCCAGTTCTTCTTCCTCACTGCCTTTTTCCTTGCTGCATGGGAAAGCTCCCCTCTTCCCCCTGCTGCCTCTCCTCTCTCCATGCATTTCGGGCGCAAAGTGCTTCTCCTTGGTTCCCATCCCAAAGGCAGGGAAATCATCTTTTTGGCAATAACTCCCTGGAGCTTGGCTCCTCTCTATGCCATGCTTGCGTTGCTTTGTCCCTGCCTCCCAGCACACGATTTATGGGACGCTCTCCCCACAACAGTCCTTTACAGCAGCGTATTTCTCAGTGGGTTCTCCTGTAGCCCTGCTCTGGGCTGTTCCCATAGCATCACCCGATGCTCTACATGCTGCGGTGCAAACCTGGGTACTGGGTGCTCTGTGTGCTGCGTGCATATTGCACTGGGCATGCAGCATCTCCTCGTGCAGGTTCCCAGCTCTGCAGAGGTGCTGGAATGGCCAACAGGAACGCAGCGGGATTTGTGCCCCGTGCGGTGGGGGAGGGCACAGGACATTGCAGCAGAAGGGCAGCCAATGCCATGAGGGTAAGGGAACGCACAGCTTGTTTGTTGGGGAGGAGCTCAGCACTTTGGGAAATGTTTCTTTTCTGAAAAGTGTCTCACAGCGGTGCTGTCATCCCAAACCCCACCACCCCACGCCTCAGCCGATTCCGGAGCTGCCTGCTCTAGTCCCACTCTGAGCAGAGGCAGTGAGGCCTCAGGAAGTCAGCCAGGCTCTGGGCAACCAAAATCAGGCTTTGGGCCTGGGATGGAGCATGATGCGTTCTGCTCACGGCAGGTTTGGGGTAGCCATGCCACAGGGTGCCTTGCTGTCCTGTGCCATGGTATAGCAGTGGCACAGCGAGCCCAGGCTGCCCTCCAGCCCCTTGGTGCTCCCTCCATCAATAACTCCAACGTGCAAACAAAGAAGCAAATAACAAAGCCCAGATAATTTCAAGCTCCATTAGAAACGAAACTCAGGGGAAAACAGGAGCACTGTTTGCCAAATGGAGAAGGACAGAATGGATCACCGAGATTTCACTGCCAGGCTCCCACTGGGGATGGCACAAGAGCTGAGCACAACAGTGGAAATGCAGCAATGGGAGCACGGCAACGGGAGCATGGTGATAGGAGCACAGCAATGGAAGCTCAGCAATGGGAGCGTGGGATGGAAGCACAGCAATGGAAACACGACAATGTGAGCACAGCAATGGGAGCGCAGCAATGGAAGCATGACAATGGGAGCATGGCAGTGGGAGCACAGCAATGGGAGCGTGGTGATGGATGCATGACAATGGAAGCACAGCACTGGGAGCGTGATGATGGGTGCAAAGCAATGGGAGCACAGCAATGGGAGCACAACAATGGGAGCATGACAATGGGAGCATGGCGACGGAGTGCAGCGATGGGAGTGTGATGGTGAGAGCACAGTGCTGGGAGCACTGCGATGGGAACACCGTGCCAGGAGTACGGCAATGGGAGTGCTGCAATGGGGTTGTGGGGCACCTGGCCCCGTGCCATGCACGCCGTGCCGCACCCCGCAGGATGCTGCTGGCTGATCTCCTGCCCCAGTTTGCTGCTGTACAGGGCTGCACCGGGCTCTGCATTCAAAGCACCTGTAGAAGGGCAAATGCAAATTCCTTATCCCTGTTTCATTTCTCTCTTCCTTTAATTACAGATCCTACTTATCGATGGAGAACAGAAAGATCGTCGCCGTAACCTTGCACTTGCCCTTGTAGAAGGTTTACCTAAAAAGTTAGAAAATAAAATCAAATACTCTAATTTGCAGTCGTCTTGCCATTTCAAACCCAGTTTTCATTACAGCCCAGAAAGTGCATTGAAGCTGTGTTTATAACCCCCTTTTAGATAACAAATCACATTTTCTTTTGGCTGGCGAGTGTGTAGAATTGATATTTTTTTTTTTCAGTTTAATGGGTTTGTGTGTTCAGGAATGATCTCCATCAACTGAGAGTCTTTATTGTGTTTGATATAATGTCAGCTTTCATTACGCTCTGAGAATTACTGTGTTAAAGCACCAACCTTGCTGTAGAGCCATTCTGGACCAAAGTAGAACAAGAAAATCATTCACAAGAAGCGCTGGGCCACACCGTGTGCTCTCAGAAGCAGTGGGCACCCATCAGTGTGGGATGAACCAGGTGAGGGCATCACTGCCACCCCCTGCCCTGCACTGCCGCCCGCAGGTGGGTGCCCTTGGGAGCCCTGGTACCACGGAGGGGACAGGTGAGCACCCCATGGCGGATGGGAGGTGCCGCATGGGACCCTTGGCAAGGCGTGATCGGATCAAGCATCCTCTCATGGAGATGGAGGAAGTGTTGACGGGTTCATTTAAATATTTCCCCAGCTTTGTCAGCGAGGCAGCAGGAGGAAATTGCTTTTTTTAAAAAAAAAAAAGGAAGATGCCAAGGCAGATGATGATGGCTGTTCCCACCTGTCTGCTGCGTGCATGGAGCGGTGAGCACAGTGTGTTCTCGCCCTCCCTACAGTCCGTGCTGCCCGCGGCAGGCTGGACTCATCACAACACACAGCTGTGAATCATCCCATGCCCCCACGTTGCCTGCACCCTACCTGTGGGTTTCCTGGGGCTGGAGGCCTCTAGAGCTCACTGCTGCTGCTGCACGAGCCTGGCTGGGGTCAACCTGGCCACCAAGGACCCGACAGGGATGGATGTGGCAGCAGCGATTGCCCCAACCTGGCACTGCAGGCGCAGTGGGGTGGGAGAGCTGTGCGGAGCTGCGGGCGTGCTGAAAGCAATGCATGTAGGGGAGGTGCAGCTCTGAGCAAATTCTGCTGCTGTGTCTGTGTGCGTAACGGCGGGGCACACAAAGAGCTCCCTCAATATTTACTGCCCATTATAAATGCTGATGGCAGCAGAAGGACCCACAGGTGAGCGGCGTGGTGGGCACTGGGAGGCTTCCTTTGCTCTCCCCCAGCTTTGGGGCTGGAAGGGCCGCATTGTCCCTTGCGTCTAAGGGCCACCGTCACCCAGCTGTGGGACCCCTTCAGCATGGGATGCAGTGCTGGTGTGCTGACGTGGGATCTGTCCCCATCCCATGGCTCTGTCCTGCCTGGCACCCTCTGCATTGCTCCCAATGGCCTCCACGGTGATGTGCTGTAGGACTGGGCTCTTCCCGAGCCAGGTAGAGGTTTGGTGGCCATGGAGGCACCGAGGTCGCTGGGGTGCAGCAGAGCTGCCTGCACAGTCTCCTGTAGGAGCTGCAGTGTCCCCAGGGCTCACAAGCAGCAGAATGACCCGGTGAGCAATGCGGGGGGGCCGGAGGGCAGCAGGTCCATGGCAGAAGGACTGGTGATGTTAGACCCCCACCTCGCCGGGTTGCAGCACTGCCGGCAGAGCACTGGCCTGTATAATGCTATTTTTAGTTGCTAGAATTGTTAAAAAAGACCTCTTTCTGTGCCCACGGAGGGTGAGGAAGACGCAGGGAGGACACAGGGGGCTTGGGGTCCCCAGGGATGTGCTGGCATGGGGCAGCCCCATCCAGGAGGGGACCCCAGAACGTGAGGGTTCAGTGCTGGGTGCCTTCACCAGCTTTTGCGGATTTCTCCATGATTGTGCTTAACCCCCAGGATTATTTCCTTGTGCCCAAGGACTGGAATGACTCCGTGCTTCTCTGGTAGTGATGCACACTGTGCTGTCACACAGCTGCCATGGGGCAGTGGTCAGTGCTGTGCTGAGGACCAGCAGCCAGTGCCCAGCAGCTCAAACCAGTGCTCCTACAGTTCAATCCAGTGCTCCTCCAGTCCAAACCGGTGCCTGTCAGTTCACACCAGTGCTCACCAGTCCAAACCAGCACTCCAGCAGTCCACAGCAGTGCTCCTCCTGTTCACAGCTGTGCTCCACCGGTCCAGACCAGCAAGTGCTTTGGTGCAGGCTTGGTGCAGGAGGCGAGGGTGATGCTGGGGGGCTCTTACCCTGAAATCCCCCATGATCTTCGCCCGTTGTTTTCTTCATTGCCATTTATTCTGGAGGACTGCAGAAATACCAGCGCTATTTGCACAGCACGTGCACTTGATTGGGCCAGGGGAGGAGGAAGAGGACAAGCTTGGCTTTAAGAGCCAATATGAGGGAGAGGAAATTGCAGGGCTCTCTGTGCCCCTCGGGAGACCACAGGGCTGCGAGGGGCAGCGTGGAGGGGCTGCAGTGACATCCCACGTGTGCCATGTCCCCCGCACAGACCTCACCTGGGGCACAGCGCAGGGTCAGGGTGGCACTGGCAGCCCCTGGCATGGTCCCTGTGCCTGGTGCCACCCCAGAGGGGACGGAGCTTTTGGAGGAGCCAACAGCAGATGACATGAATAACAAAGCCCCTTCTGGATGGCTGTTGTTAGTCACACTCACTTCTGATTAAAGATCATTAAACATGAAATTAGCTCGTTGGTGTGATGGGTCTCCCGGGGGCTTCTCTAATTACAGGGTGCAGATGGCCGCAGGCTGGGGGGCGTGGGGGGGAGTTTGGGGGGTGACCAAAGAGACATTGATTTTTTTTCCCTTTTGTTGTTGTAAACCCCTCAGCATTTCACAACAAATCACAGATAATTAATAAGTACGCTCCCTTAATGACTGGGCTTTTTGATAGCAAAAATTGGAAGACGCTGCGTCGAGTGTTTTCCCACCCTGGCTCTCAGAGCATCCTTAGGGGCTGTGGGAGGACACGGGGCCGCTGCAGCCATCCTCGTGCTGTGACACCATGAGCACTGCCCGGGCTGCTGCCGCGCTGTGCACCGCTACGTGCAGGAGAGAGCCCCCGGTGCCCTCTAATTACCCCTTCTGATGAGAGATGAAATTCCGCTGTGACAGTGTGACGGCTCTCAGAATTGCCTGCCTCTCTCTGAATGCTATCAAGCTGCCTCACATCCTCGCGCGTGGCAAAGAGGAATCTGAGCAGACCCTTCTGCCTAAATAGCTTCTGAACGCCCCAAATTAAGGACGTGCATTCCCGCACGCAGTCGAGGATGCTGCTTGCTGCCGCTCTGTGCCCAGCCCCGCTGCAGCCCTGCAGCACCCCAGGCGTGGGGCTGTGGGGCAGCCGGGTGTCACCCCACTCCCAGCAGGGCAGGGTCTGCGTCCTGGCACTGCGGTGCTGGTGGAGAGCAAGGGGTGGGCGCAGGGCAGTGGAGCGGTGGACCCCCAGCACCCTGCCTGCCCCTAACCTCGCTCTGCTCTCTCCGCAGGAGGAAGACATCGAGTACTACGACTCCAAGGCAGACACGGAATTCGTGAGTGCTGTGAGTACCCTGAGTACCACCCATCACACACGGGCACGTCCCTGTGACCCCCCTGGGCTGTCCTGTGCTGTGCACAGGGCTGCCCGGGGATCCGATCCCCTCCTGTCCCCAGCCACCGTGACATCCTTCCCTGGCCCTGCTGGGCGCGTCCCTGTGCTGCAGCAGAAGTTTCTAAAATTAAAGCTGGCATCTGAAATTCAAATGAAGAGCAAATCTGTAATTAGAGACTGAAGCTAATTCTCTGCCCCCTCCCAGCACAGCCATCCTGTGATTTCTGGCAATCAGGGCTTCCAATCCGCACCAACCGTCCCCAGGGGCTGGCGCTGCCCTGTGTAACCCCGAGCTGATGGCACTGTGGGGACATCACTGGGCAGGGCCCTGCTGGCCCTGTGGGCAGGGGACAGGCTGAGCATCCCCGCTGCCCACCCCTGGCTGCTGTCATCCCTTCAGCAGCAGCTCCAGTGGTGCCACTGCTGCTGCCCAGTAGGACCCCGGCCAGTGTAATCCCAGAGAGCAAAGGAGGTGATGCTGCAATAAAACGGGAGGGAGATGATACTGGAAGGTCTGAATGGAACCAAGTAGCAGCCTTTCTGTCTTGCCTTTTATTTTGCTTCAATTTTTGTATTTAAATTGAGCAGGATCTCACTGAAATGAAGTTAGTTCTGATAGACAATGCCTATTCAGTGTGGCTGGGGCTTAGTCACCAGCGCTGCACCAGGTTTAGTGCAGGGAGAAGGAAACGAGCTTCCTTCCATTTGCCATGCACGCTGCCCCGCTGTCTTCCCGAGCACCTTTTGGATTTTGCAGGGGTTCTGGCAGTGGGATGGCAGCACGCTGCTGGGGGAGCGCCAGGCGCGGTGCTGCAGGAGCACTGCTCCTGCTCCCTGCTGACCGGGGTCGGGCACTCCACCACGCGCGGATCCACACCCGCTCTCAGTTGGGTGCCACGGGCAGGACGCAGAGCTGAAGGGGTTTGCAGTGTCCCAGTTCTGCGCGTGGCTGGGGACGGTGCTGGGCTCACCGCTGGGGTGAGGGTGCTCAGGGCTGTGCTGTTCTCCTGTGGGAGGGTTTCCCAGGCTGCAAAGTGGCTTTGGCTGTGGCTGCAGATGTCCCTACAGCACAGCAGCATCCGCTCTTGGGGACATCCTTGTCCCCACCACCTGCAGGACCATGGCAGTGCCCTGGGCTCTGTGCTGGGTGCCAGGACAGCCATGCCTGCTGCCCAGCACTGCGAGGTGGCAGGGCCGGGGGGTTGCTGGGGCCGGGGGGATCATTGCTGGGGACAGGGGGGTCATTGCTGGGGACAGACGGGTGGCAAGGAGGCATTCCTGCACTGGGAAATGCAGGTTTGCACCCGCTGAGTGTATCCTGAGCCATTTTCAGCACTTTGAGCATCACAAAGGGCACAGAAAAGCTGTGAGGAGTTGGACTGTTCCCTCTTGTCATCTTCCAAGCAGAATATTTTCATTTCTGCGTTGCAATCCAGTCTGCTGCTGCGGGCAGGCGCAGAGCAGCACGGTAGAGGTGGGACGGGACGATGCTGCTTGCCCTGAGTTGTTCTGCTCCTGAACTGTGTTTTGATGAGAAAACAGCCACCAACTCCTCTCTGTTTTGCACTGGGGAAGGACAAGGAGCAAGCAAGACCCCAGACACTGCTGGCTGGGGGCTCACAGGGGGTTTTCCCAGCAGCTTCCCCTGTGGCCTCCCCTGCCAAAACCGCCTGGAGCCCTGGCCATGTCCTCATCCTCGTCCCCGCGTGCTGGCAGCGCAGCCACTGTCACCACCATGGGGACACGGGCACTCTGCAAGCCAGAGCCAGCCCTGCTCTCACCCTCGCTCCCACCACTGCCCCAAACACCAGAGCTGCATGGACTACTGCCCCACAGACCCCATGGACTCACTCCATGGACCCCACGGACTCCATGGACCCCACGGGCCTCATGGACCCCATGGCATGTCACTGCTCTGCCACCAGTGCTGTCAGAAGGGTGCTGCCGCCGCCCCAGCACCCAGCGCCTCGGGAGGGAGGGAGGGGAGAGCGGCCCTCAAATGTCAGCAGCAGATGAAGGGGGTTGGAAAATTTAATCTTCCAACTTCCTCGACTCGTGTGGCATTTGGATTGCCTCCTGATAAGCTATCAGCCAGAGAAGTTTCTTTCTTTTGCCTTTTTTCTTTTTTTTCTTTTTTTTTCTCTTTTTTTCCCCCCTTCTTCTCTCCTCTGGCTGGTAATTCAAAAAATAAATGGTGTAGAAAGATCTCTGAACAGTACCTTTGGCAAAGATTAAAAAAGGAGCAGGGGGCGAGGGGGGCCTGGAGGAGGCTGGTGGTTATTTATAACCCGCACTGCTCTGAGTGGGGATGTGGCTGCAGAGCGTGGCATCACGCTGCTGCGCTCCAGGAAAAGCTCTGGAGCTGAGGACACAGAAGAGCACCCCGGCTGCCATGGGCTCGTGGCTGGGGATGCTGAGGACAGCACCCCTCGCTCCCTCCCTATGTCAGTCTTAGAATTGGTCCTTTCAGCTTCAGAAGTGTCACTTCCTGGCAGCAGGGAGGGAGTGCTGCGGGGAGGCACGCTGTCACCGCCTCTCCGCCTGCCTCCTGGTGTGACCTCAGTGAGGGGCATGGCACTGGAGGCCACCTGTGTCCCCACCGGGGCATGCCAGAGGGCTGCAAGCATCAGGAGCTGGCTGGTGTTCCACACCTAGCAGGGGTCAGTGAGGGATGGCAAGGGATGCGCGGTACCCGAGGACACTGCATCCTTGTTAGGACGTGTGAGCGCACGGCTGGGAAGGGGGCACGTGAGGGCACCCGGGGGGATGCAGCTGCAGAGCTGAGCCTACCGGGAGCCACGGTGTCACCGGGCGCCTGTCACCGGGCTGACATTTCAGCAGCCCTCATTAGCAGCCCATTCCCATGGAGATGCACAGGGGTGAGCCGGCGCCACGCTCCCTCAGCCGCGGCTCTGCTGGCGGCACCAAGCCTTGGGGCAGCGGCAGCGCAGAGCCCCGCAGTTCTGGGATGTGGCACCATGCCCCCTCCCGCAGAGCGGCCACAAAGGGATTCGCCTGCAGTGAAATTCAGGGTGAGACCCACAGGAAGCACTGCCCTGGCGTGCTCCTCGCCTCTTCTTTCTTGTGGGAGAAGGTGGAAACTGGGGAGATGGAGAAGCAAAGGGTGACTTTATACCCAGTTGGGGAAAGCTCTCGGTGGGTGCTGGCTTCTCACTGAAGCAGTCAGTGTGGGTGGCACTGATACGCGGCCACTGGTCCAGGGCAGGATGCATCAGCCAAGGTGCTCTGATCTGCAGCATCTCTGTGTGTGACACTGGATGCATGGTAACACTGCAAAGATACAGTGGATGTTCTGCAGTTCTTTTGGGATGCAGCAATGAGGAATGCTGTGCAGTCTGGGTGGGGAGCCCCCAGGTGCACTCTGCTGGGCAGAGGCGTTCGTGGAGAAGGGGTGATGGAGCTGGGGTGGCACCGGCTCCCCATGGGCTGCTCACCATGGAGCTGGCAGTGATGCATGGAGCATCCTGCGTGCAGGTAGCACCGTGCGTCTCCGAGATGGGTCCATGTGCCTCCTCTGCTGCATGCACAGGAATTCCCCAGGAAATGCAGATCAGCCCCTCGGGAGTGGGTGACAGGAGGGAATGGCGATAAGCACAGGACTGGGAATCGCATCCAGTGGCTCCAGCTGTGGCCATGTCTCTAGTAAACGTGGCAGCAGGGGGAATAGTATGGGGCTGGTGTTCCTGGGATGGGGCTGAGGGCTCGTAGGTCTGGGTGCTGCAGGCACCCTGCTCCTTGTCCCAGGCTTGCTGTCCCTGGACGTGATGCTCCCAGAGGGGTGCCGGTGCACTGCCGTGCCTGCCAGCACAGGTTGCTGAGCCCCATGTCGGGGTCCGTGCCCTGGGCTGCCCCTTTCTGCCAAGGGCACCGGGTGAGCTCCTCGGGGGCCCTGCAGCCCAGTCTATGCCTTTGCGCAGAGTTTATGTGAAATGCAGAGCACAGTCTGGATTTCCATCTCAGCAATACTGCAGCGGGGAGGCAGAGCTGTCCCTGCCTGCAGCTGGGCTCCTGCAGCCATGATTGAGTTCAGCATCTTTCGGGTGGCCCTGTGGTCAGCTCGGCCCTGCAATGCACCTACACTGCCCACACATCTCCTGGAGTCAGAACCCAAACCTGCGCAGCAATTGTGCTACCCTCTCAAGCTGTGGCAAATGGCTTTGCCACCCTCAAAATGTCAGAGCAGTGTCACCGCCACATCTCCTCCCTCCCTATGCGGCCTTGGCCCCACTTCCATCCTACAGCACTGGCATCACCAGGGCATGGCCCCTGCGGGCAGGTGGGGCTCTGGACTGGGTGCTGGCTCTGGGCTGGGTGCTGGCTCCCAGCTGGGTGCTGACTTTGGGCTGGGTGCTGGCTCCGAGAGAGGGCTGCTGCAGCACAGGGAACGCGTTCCAGTGCCGGCAGTGGGGATTTGCCATCTCTCCACTGTAATTAAATATTGTTTGCATTGCTTATTGACAGAGCACTGAGCTGCGCTCAGTTTTAATTTGTTCTTTGATAGTCGCCTCTTGTCGCTAATTGATTTTCAAGGATTTTTTGCCCGGGTGGGTTTTTTTGTCTGGCGTCAGCCCTGCGGTGCTACCGGAGCCGGTGGCCAGGGGGCAGCCGGCGCGTCCCGCTGACGCAGCTGTGGTCCCTCCCCAGGACGATCCCGATGGGGAAGAGATCGAGCGGGAGAGGTCCAACTCCCTGAAGCTGGAGTTCACTGACGATGCCAACTTCAAGACAAAGGTCAACTACTCATATGCTGCCGTTCAGATCCCCACGGACATCTACAAAGGCTGTAAGTGCCCCCACCCCCTTGGCTCTGTGCTCCCTGGGCGCCCACCAGGCACAGAGTGGCTGTCCCCAGGGTGAGGGATCCACACATCCCGGCTGCGTTGCAGCATCGTCACGTACTGGGGTTGTTGGGGAAGGGATGGAGAGCAGAGGAGAAGTGGTGATGGTGGCGTGGCACAAATCCCACTGCGGCTGCGCTCCTCCCACAGGAGAGCCTCAAAACAGGAGCTGGGGACAATCAGGGACAGAGCAGCACCGTGCAGGGGGCAATTAGCGGGGTGGGGACTCGTCAAAGACGCATAACAGGACTGAACGCTGGGAACTGGGTGAAGCAGGGACGGGCGCATGCTGGGTTCAGGCTGCTTTGGGCTGAGCTTATGGAAGGGGGGGGCAGGTGGAATCCTGCAGGAGGGCAACAAGGGGCTGAGGTGGAGCAGTGTGGGGATGCTCAGCCCTGCAGCACTGCCCTGCAGGGAGCGTGCCCAGGCTGGTGGTCCTGGGGCTGGGCGGGGTGGGAGCAGGGGGCACCGGAGTGGCGGGGAGACGGATGGACAGATGAATGGGTGGGTGGATGGATGGGTGGATAGACAGAAGGATGGTTGGATGGACAGTGGGTGCATGGACAGAAAGATGGATGGATAGATGGGTGATGGACAATGGGGTGTGTGCTGGAGGAGCAGGACGTGCCACACCACCTTATGGTCCTGGGTCAGGCTGCTGTGTCCTCAGGGAGGTGGCAGTCCCTGAGCAGCCAGAGGTCCCCCAGCTCTCCCTGCTGGGTGACAGGCAGTGACAGCCTGTCAGGCACAGTGACGGTCAGTCTGCATTTCCCTCTAGTGGTGGCTCTGCACAGAGCCGGGCATGGCTCCTGGCCACATTCCATCCACGCACTGCGCCAGGGCCCTGGCTGTGCTGCTGGGGGCCCAGTCCCCCTGCACATCCCCGCACCCCCTGCCCAGTCCCTCTCAGTGGTGGGACTGGTCAGGGACCTGGTGAGGGGTCCTGAGCGAAGTGACAAGGGCTGAGCTCATGCTCCTGTCCCACACGCTAAGAGCCACGTTGGTGGAATTATTTCACCGTGTCGGCATCGCTGGATTAGAAATTGCAATTAGTTTTATTACTCAGCCAGCACAGGCCAAGCAGCTGATGAAGCAAAGCATGAGAGTGGGGGGAGGCAGAGCGGGCTGGGGGGAAACGTTCATCACTCCAAACCCTGACACAGGGCTGGTGCCACGCGGGTCACCCTGCCTGGCACAGCCGCCGCTCTGCTGGGGACACCCTGAGCACATCTCTGCAGGGCCACTATCGCTGCCTACACTCATTGAAACCCACAGAGACGCTCTCCGTGCCACCCCTGGCTGCACACCCAAATGACATCCTATAGGTGCTGTATTTACCATGCCACTTTTAATTAAAGCTGCAATCGCTTGCTGGCGGCACAGGGCTGGGGGCAGGGACAGGGACATGCTGCTGTACACCACAGGGCACCTCCAGCACCTAAGGCAGGGCTTGGGGATGTGTCCCGTGGAGGTGACAGTGCTGACATTCACAGAGGAGACAGGGGGTGTCCTGAGCACCTGGCTGCGTGCTGGGCTGGTTGCTGCTCGCCCAGGGATGGTGCAGGGCTGCGCTCGGGGGCTGCAGTGCTGTGGGGCTGGCTGGGCACCACTGCCACTGGGGTGCCAGCAGGGGACCAGCCCGTGGGGACGTCCTGCGGTCCCTGCACGGCAGCCTCCCCACACACCGCCGGCCCCATTTGATTCACCATGGGCTGGGGATGCCAGGAGCTTATCTGCTGCTTTAATAGCTGAATAATTTAAAACCTCTGTTTGCTGGCATCTTAATTGCTTTAGCACTGGGTGCAGGGGCTGGAGAGAATGCAGAGCAGGGCCTGGGGCAGCCCCTGGGGACACGGCCCTTTCCTGTCCCTGCTGGTGCTATGCCTGGTGGCACCTCGCTGAGCTGTGCCGGAGCCAGGGGAGCGATAAGGGCTGCACAGCCCCTGAGGCTCCTCAGGAAGGGGCAGGAGGGACACGCTGTCCTCGCTGTCCCCTCTGGGACGCTCTGTCCCTGCCACCTCCCGCTCTGTGCCTTGCAGCCACTGTCATCCTCAACGAGCTGAACTGGACGCAGGCGCTGGAGGACGTCTTCATCGAGAACCGCAAGGAAGACCCCTCCCTGCTCTGGCAGGTCTTCGGCAGTGCCACCGGAGTCACCCGCTACTACCCTGGTGCGTGGCATCCCCCTGTCCCCAGGCCCCCCTGTCCCTGGGTCCCCTGTGCTGGGACAGCATCCCTGGGCACGCGGGCAGCCCCTGCTCACCGCCTGCCTTTCCCCGCAGCCACCCCATGGCGAGCCCCCAACAAGATCGACCTGTATGACGTGCGCCGACGGCCCTGGTAAGGGGGCAGTGGCCGGGGGGACAGCAAGGTTCGCCGTCCCCTGTGTCCCCCTCCTGCCCCCCCAGCACGCCGGGCTCCGCGAGCAGCGAGCTCTGTCCAATTTTCATTTCACACATCGTTGGCGCTGGAAAATGGATACAATAACACAGACAGGCGCACCGGGGCTGCAGCTTTCGTCTCCCGCTGCCCCCTCCCCAGCGCCGGGCAGGATGCATGGATAAAGCCTCAGATACAGGGGAGCAGGGAGAGCTGCCCCCACCCCGCGCCTGTCCCACACAGCCTGCCCACAGCACGCAGGGAGGAGGTGGGGTAACTGCACAGTGCTCGGTGCTGACAGCCAGCCGCAGCTGAGTGCACCGTGCTGGGCATGATGGAGTCATCCCCCACCAGCTCAGGTAGCCGTACTCGCTCAGCAGCACTAATTAGCGCTCAGCTCCACAGTCTGCACCTGTCTGCACCCGCTGTCCCTGGCGGACCCTGGCCCTGGGCAGCAGCAGAGCACGGGGCAGGTGCATCCCAGCCGGAGCATCCCTTGGCATGCTGTGCCAAGCCCAGACCCAGCCCCCCGCTGCCGTGGGGTGCAGCCCCAGCCCCCTCCCTGCTGTTACTGCTCCTGCTTTGCCAGTGCTATGGTTCTATGACTCAGTTAATTGTCTGTGATTGCTCTGCATTAATTACTGACTGCTGCGGTGGAATGCTGTGCTGCTGATGGGTGGCACTCTGCACCCTTCAGGCTGGGGCACCCCTATGGTCCCTGCTGCTGCTCGGGGCTCTCGTGCAGTCCCAGCCCCATGGTGGGCACCTGTTCGCAGAGCCCTGTATGGGGCACAGCGGGTCCCTGTGTCCCCACAGGGATGGGCAGAGCCATGGGATGGCCGAGGCTGCCCGCACCGCTCACTTTCCTTCCCCTCCCTTGATAAATGGCCCTATTAAATAAAGCCTTTTCCTGCGGAGCCCTGGGTATTAATCTAAGCGGGGCACTGGAGATAAATGCGCTGCCACAACCCATTACGGGCAGCATCTCAGTTCTCAGGGAGCGCGGGGGGAGCAGCACTGAGCCCTCAGCCCGGGCAGCAGCCACATGGCACAGGTGTGGGGTAGAGCCGTCCCCGTGCCCCACAGGGCAGCACTGTGGGGACCCCTCCGCATAGCCAGGAGCTGCCCGGGTACATCTGTGGGGCGAGGAAGGGCTCCAGAATTGTTTTCGGGAGGGATGATTTACGCGCTGTTATTATTTTTCCTCTGTGTAGCTAAAAATAACCTCATCAGCCTGGCCTTTGAAGCTTCCGGGGGGGTAAATAGCATTTTAATATGGATGCATGTGTCAGCACAATCAGTGCAGAAAAGGGCCCGCGATGATGGAGGAATTTAGCATTTAGAGCTCATTAGGCTGCCGTGCTGCTCCACATCCTCACGCCAATGGGGCCGCAGCACGGCCGTGCTCAGGGCTGCAACCCAGCAGTGGGGTCAGGGGCCCCTGGCATGGCCCCCCCGTGCACTGACCCCGCTCCGTGCCTGCAGGTACATCCAGGGCGCCTCGTCCCCAAAGGACATGGTCATCATCGTGGACGTGTGAGTATGGCGGGCAGGCAGCGGGGGCCCGCATCCCCCAGCCCCACGCCAAACCCACTCCCCTCTCTGCGGCAGGAGCGGCAGCGTCAGCGGCCTCACCCTCAAGCTGATGAAGACCTCGGTCTATGAGATGCTGGACACGCTCTCGGACGATGACTACGTCAACGTGGCCTCGGTGAGTGCTGCACCCCGTGGCAGCTCTGTGCCCCACAGCAGCCCCACGCAGGGAAACACTATTGGCTTTGGGAGCTCTGGGCCAGTGCTGCGTGGTCGATGAGACCATCAGCAAAGTCCTTCCTGGCCTCCAAACCCTTGCAGCATGAATCACGGGGGCTTTTGATGGACAAGGGGGGGCCGTGCCAAGCGCTCTCTGCCACAGCCATCCCTGACGGATCTGGCGAGCGCTGCTTCTTTTGATGCCTTTTACAAGAAATCCTCAAAAGCTGCCGCCAGCTGCTGCCGGGCGGCTCAAGGCCGACTCAAGGAGAGCCACAGCTCTGCAGCAGCCACAGTCAGATCCTGCCTGGCCAGGCTGAGCCCTGCCCCAGGTGCCCCCAAGGGATCCCAGAGCTCTGGGAGTGCTGGTGGCCATCGCCCTGGGGACAGTGCCCCTGGATGCAGCCTGGTCACAGGCAAAGCCAGAGGGAGCCATGCCATTGTCGGTTGCCAGCGGCTTTGGCTTGCATGACAACCCCACCAGCCCCGGACGCTGCGCAGCGTGGTGGCTGTGGCATTGCAGCCATGTGTGGGGACGTGCTGGCCACCAGCAGCCGCTGCCTTCCCCTGCCTGGCCGTGGCCGTGCCGGCACTCATTAATGCGTCTGTCCTGGCTGCCGCGTCACTGCTCCCCTAATGAGTGCCCTGCTGCCAGCAAACAGAGCAGGGAGCAAACAGCAGCTCTGCTTCTGCTGCCCACTGTGTAGCACAGCATGGCATGGCACGGCACAGCATGGCCCAGCTCAGCTCAGCACAGCACAGCATGGCATGGCATGGCCCAGCTCAGCTCAGCACAGCACGGCATGGCATGGCATGGCATGGCCCAGCTCAGCTCAGCACAGCGTGGCATGGCATGGCATGGCATGGCATGGCACGGCATGGCCCAGCTCAGCATGGCATGACTTGGCATGGCATGCTTGCTCCCTCACCCCATGAGCAAGCCCAGCTTCTCTGGACACATGAAGGGCAGCTGATTATAGGATTTTCTCCACACATGCAGCACACGGCAGAGGCAGCAGGATGTGCTCATTCTGGGGACAGTGGGAACTGTTCCCTGCTGCCTCTGTGCCCCACCAGGTGCAGGGTGCTGGACAAGGGTGTGCTAAATGGGCTGGAAATGCCAAAGCTCAGAGATCTGGTCTCCAAAACAGCATCCCATTTTCCCAAAGCACTGAGTGAGTGCACCCAGGTTGCGATCGCCCTGGTTTCCCCAGTTCCCCCGCATCCCTGTGCCACCAGGACATGCTCCATCCCCTGGCTGCGTGCCACTGGGTCTGCCTTTGGGTCCTCATCCCCTTCCCAAGACCCTCTGCCCTCTCTCCTCCCTCCCAGTTCAACGAAAAGGCGAAGCCGGTGTCGTGCTTCAAGCACCTGGTGCAGGCCAACATCCGCAACAAGAAGGTCTTCAAAGAGGACGTGCAGGGCATGGTGGCCAAGGGCACGACTGACTACAAGGCCGGCTTCGAGTACGCTTTCGACCAACTGCAGAATGTGAGCTGGGGGCAATGGGAGGGCTGCAGGCTCAGGGGGAGGGCAGGCTGTGCCCACAGGTGCTGAGGGCCTCTGAGATGTACCCATGGTGTTGGGGTTCAGTGCCCAAGCAGACCATGTCCCCCTCCCCGTTGGCTGTCCCTCACCTCCCTCTGCCCCGCAGTCCAACATCACGCGTGCCAACTGCAACAAGATGATCATGATGTTCACGGACGGCGGCGAGGACCGTGTGCAGGATGTCTTCGAGAAGTACAACTGGCCCAACAAAACGGTGAGCGCTGCCTGTCTGTGCCTGGCTTCAGGGCTGCATTCCTCCTCGTTAGCCAGCTGCTGCCCGGCTATGGGCCCCAGCCTCACGCAGGGTGGGATGGGTCTCCCCGAGCCCCATGGGGACGGGCACCCTGTGGCGTGCCCCGTGCCGCCATGCACCCTGATGTGCCACGCATGCTGTGCCGCAGGTGCGCGTCTTCACCTTCTCCGTGGGGCAGCACAACTACGACGTGACCCCGCTGCAGTGGATGGCGTGCGCCAACAAAGGTGAGATGGGCTGGTGCTGGTGGGCAGGGCGGCAGTGTCCTTGGGGCGTGTGAGGACACCTGGCAGGGGCTGCACACAGCAGCATGCAACAGCTGGAAGCCTGGGCAGCAGGACAGGCAGCAGGACGGGTGCTGCAGGATGGCTGCCTCTCTACCTGCATTTCTCTATCTTTTCCAAGGTTACTACTTCGAAATCCCCTCTATCGGCGCCATCCGCATCAACACGCAGGTGAGACGTGCAGCTGCCCTCTGAGGCACCCCAAAATGCTGCCCAGCCCCAAATCCCCGTGGTGCTGTTAGAATGTTCATCCTCTGCAGCACTCCCTGCCCCTTTCCCTCCCCAGATGCCACCATGTGGATGTCACGATGTCCCCTTTGGGATAGCTGTGTCCCCAGGGTGGCTGGGGACCCTTCCCTGCCCACTGCAGCACAGAGCAGTGCCTTGCTGGCACCTCCAAAGCCCCACTTCGGGGTTCCATTCCCTCATGCTGCAGCTGGGGACCCACTGCAAGGAACACTCAGCATCACTTGTTACCCAGCAGCTCAGCAGGGTCCCCTCCACCTCCGACCTGCACGTGCACAGGGCAGGAGCGTTCTGGAGGTGCTGTCCCCTGTGTCACGCTGTGCCCTGCCCCTGATCCCCACAGGAGTACCTGGACGTGCTGGGCAGGCCCATGGTGCTGGCTGGGAACCGGGCCAAGCAGGTGCAGTGGACTAACGTGTACCAGGATGCGCTGGTGAGGACACGCAGCCCCATGTGGCCCTGGTGGCGAGTGGCAGCCAGGTGCCACCGCGGGGGCTGGGTAACACCGTTCTGTGCGGGCACAGGGGCTGGGGCTGGTGGTGACAGGCACGCTGCCGGTGTTCAACCTGACGGAGGACAACAGTGACAGGAAGGTACGAGCCGTTCCCGGGGGGTCCTGTCCCCTCCGCGGGCTGCAGGGGACACCCATGGGAGCTGCCCTGGGGATTTGGCCCCGGGTCTGGGCACAGCCTGACGCTGCCGCCCACACTGCCTTCCAGAACCAGCTGATCCTGGGCGTGATGGGCATTGACGTGGCGCTGAATGACATCAAGAAGCTAACGCCGCGATACAATGTGCGTGGGGCCCGAGCAGGGGCTGCAGGAGCTGTGCTGGTGGGCTGGGCAGCGGGGGGGTGGCACGCAGGGACACAGTGCAGAGCCAGTCTCAGGGACAGAGGGCAACAGCCCCAAGCACTAAATCCAGAGTTGAGGAGAGAGGAAAAGGCACCAGGTTCCTCTGCACCTGCATGTTTCCCATTCTGGCACTCTGCAAAAGGGGGCTTGGAGCTGAGCTCTGGGGGTCAGGGAGGAACAACGAGCCCTTAGGGCAGGCTGGGGCTGGCAGAGGCAGTGCTGCAGGGTGGCGGGGGCTCGGCATAGCTCGGCACAGCTCACCCCTCCCACTGTCCCCCCGCAGCTGGGTGCCAACGGCTATGTCTTTGCCATCGACCTGAACGGCTACGTGCTGCTGCACCCCAACCTGCAGCCCCAGGTGAGCCCCCCCACGTCCTCACCTCCGCCCCAGGGGGAATGGAGGCCGGGGAGGTGAGGGATAGATCCCACTGCTCTCCCGACAGTAGTGCGTGGAGTTTGGCTGTGCCCCGGGAGGAACAGGAATTCCCGGGGATGTTGGGCTGATGGAGAAGGGCTCAGTGGTCTGGGGGAGCCGGCTCCTGCAGGAAGAGAATTGCAGGAATCCATCACTGGGCAGTGAGCGGGGAATGGGGCAGTGAGGAACAGCAGCCAGGGGCACATCTGTCTCCTTGGCAGTGATGTCACACACAGCTTGGCACCCCTGCTAACGGGCTGCCAGGGGACACCGCACTGTCCTGCCATGGGTGGGGGGTGGGAGCAGGCTGCGATGAGTTCGTCCATGCTCAGTGGTGGCTGCAGGAGCCCTGAGCCTTTCCCTGTCTGCCTGCAGATCATCAATTTCCGTGAGCCGGTGACACTGGACTTCCTGGATGCTGAGCTGGAGGACGAGAACAAGGAGGAGGTGGGCAGGGTGGGGTGCAGGGCTGGCACCCGTCTCTCTGGCCTCACCGGGAGGGCCCCACTGGGGACAGATCACTGACCCCACATGATGCTTGCTGGCATCTGCCCCTGCCAGGCCACCCTCATGCACCTCCCCATGTCCCCAGATCCGGAGAAGCATGATCGACGGAAACAATGGACAGAGGTTCATCAAGACCCTCATCAAGTCCCTGGACGAGGTAATGCTGCTCGGGAGGGGCACGGCGCGCAGCCCTCTCCGTCACTGCTGCCCACGTGGTGCCTGACCCTGCCCCACCCCGCAGCAATACATCGATGAGGTGTTCAGGACCTACACGTGGGCGCCCATCAAAAGCACCAACTACAGGTGAGTGGCCTCAGCGGGACCCGCGCCGGCATGGGGACGCGTGCCCGGAGCTCCAGCGGTGCCCTCAGTGCGCACATTGCTTTGGAGATGGAGCAGAGCTTCCTCCGCGTCTGTAGGATCACAGAATCCTCTGGGTTGGAACAGAGCTCCAAGATCACCAGGTCCTACCCCAGAGGCAGTGCTCGGTGCTGGGCACAGGCGCTGTCCCTGGGTGCCACCGCACCCTGCAGCCAGTGCTGGGAGCCCCGCTCCCTCCAGCAGAATCTCCCATCTCCTTCCCTGCCCCAATCCCGAGTCTCACGCGCCTGGTGCACAGCTCCACCTGGAGCCAGTGCCCGTGCAACAGTTTTTTCCTCTCTCCCCTTGCTGGGCATGTCTGACCCTTCCTTCGAGGGCCACAGCTCTTCCTGGCTCTCTCCCTTTTGGGGACAGCGTGTCCCTCATCCACGTGCATCTCCCAGGTCCCCAGGCACGCACTCAGTGCCCTCAGTGCCCATCTCAGCCCTGGCTGGGCAGGCGTGTCACCTCCCTCTGTCCTGGAGGTGGCCCTGGGGCACTGGGGAAGGTCCTGGCTGCTCCAGGACGGATGTCCCTTGGTGCTCCAGGATGGATGTCCCTGGGTGCTCCAGCATGCTCCAGAATGGCTCTCGATGCTCCAGGATGTCCCTGGCTTGCCTGTGCTTGTCCTGGGTGCTCCAGGATGGCTTCAGGTACTCCAGGATGTTCCTGGGTGCTCCAGGATGGCTGTGGGTGCAACAGGAATTCTCTGAGTGCCCCACAACATCCATGGGTGCCCCATGATGTCCCTGAGCGCTGCAGGAATTCTCTGGGTGTCCCACGATGGCCATGGATGCCTGAGGACACTGTGGGTGCCGCAGGAATTCCCTGGGTGCCCCACGATGTCCCTGAGTGCCCCAGGACAGCCATGGGTGCCACAGGAATTCCCTGGGTGCCGCACGATGCCCAGGGCACTGCAGGTCGCTGTCCCTCATGCCACCCATCTGCTTCCCCCCCCGCAGCCTGGGGCTGGTCCTGCCCCCCTACAGCACCTACTACATCCAGGCCAACCTCAGCGACCAGATCCTGCAAGTGAAGTGTAAGTAGCTCCTTCCCCTCCCCTGCCCCTCTCACACCCTCTGCCCCTGCCCCCTCCCCTCCCCTCAGAAACGGCTGTCGGGGGGGAAAGAACAAAGCCAAACCCTATGAGAAAAGAGCTGAGAATAGCTGTGNGCCCGTGCCCCCACCCCTCCAGGAGCCACATGGGACCCCGGGGGGGTCTCCCCGCTCTCCCCCTCGGCATTGTGCATGCCCCGCTGGTGCAGTGCGAGCATCGCTGCTCCGAGACTGTTGCAAGTGTTTGCTGCTGACTCTCATTTTCCTTTGGAGTACTGAATATATATAGTTATATTTCTCTGGTGATATCTCGGCATCTTTTATTATTTCACTGTGGCCTTTTTGTTTCTTTATTTTTTTTTCTTTCCTTTTTTTCTTTCTCGTGTCGTTCTTTGCAAGAG
>WBMW01003925.1:111953-125596 GCA_013396635.1 Penelope pileata | reverse complement strand
CCCCCCCAAGGCATGAGTTACAAGGAGCTGGATGAGCGCCTGGAGAACGACCCCAACATCATCGTGTGCTGGAAGTGACGGAGCTGGCCCGGCCGGGGTGCGCGCCGGGAGTGTCCTTGTGCGTCCCCGTGCGGTCCGCAGCCTGCTGGCGCTCCTCCACGCCGCCAGGGGGCGCTAGAGGCTCCACCGCCGCCAGGGGCGCTGGTGGCCCCTCCCGCCGGCAGCGACGCCGTTGCCATAGGGAGGCCGACGCCGCCATGGCCGCTGCAGAGCCTCTGTCGCCCGCTGAGGCAGAGGCGCTGGTGCGGGCGCTGCGTTGCACCGAGCTGCGGGACGCCGGCGGGAAGGGGTGCGGGGCGGCCCCTCGAAGGGGACGGAGAGGGGGCCCGGCTCTGAGGCGGCCCCACGGGGCCTGGTGGGAGGGGACAGGAGGGGTTGTAAGTTCGAGGTGTACTCCGTGAGGTGGTGGGTCCTCTGAGGGTCTGGGAGGGAGTAAGGAGGGGCGACAGGATTGGGGAGAGGTGGCAGAGGGTCATAGGGGTGGTGGAGGGTAAACCTGAGGTTTCTCTCCCAGGGGAAGGGGGGATTTAGGAGTCCCCAGATGGTCTGGGGAGGGAATAAGGAAGGACCTCGGGTTGTGGGGGGACTCAGAGAGTTTGGGGGGTGGTAAGAAGGAACCCCAGGGGGTGTAGAGGATGGGGAGCTGTAAATTTGGGGTGTTCCGCATGGTGGGGAGTGGGTTTAGGGGTCCACAGAGGGTCTGGGAAGGGAATAAGGAGGGACCTCAGGTTGTGGGGGGACCCAGAGAGGCATGGGGATGTAGATGTGAGGTTTTCCCACATGGTATGCAGGGGGCGATTTTGGGGGTCCCCTGATGGTCTGTGTGGGACTTGGGGGTGACCTGGCTGTCCCACAGGTGGCTTCGGCAGCACGAGAGTGTGGAGAAGCTGAACATGCATGCCATCCTGAGTGCCGCCACCGGCCAGGAGCAGCTCCTCACCGAGCTGCTCGTCAGCCACGCCAAGGTGAGCGTGGGGCAGCCCTCTCTGCTGAGCCTGGGCCCTGCTGACCAGCTTCTTGGCCTGGTTCTGGTCTGTTGGGGAAGGTACCAGCCAGCACCTGCTTCCTCCTGGAACAGGCTGCAGGAGCCAGGGTTCTCCTGCCTGGGGAGTGCAGGCGGTCCTGGTTTGCCCTTCACAGGTGTTGTAGTCCTGATACTTCTCTCTGGGTTTCTCTGTGACAAAATCATGAACTGCACAGTCAGGAGGGACAGGGTACAATGCAGGCAGCGGGTGGGTGCAACAGGGAGCCTGGTGCCAGGCTGGGATCTGACTTTGGACAGCATCTTAGTTTTGAATGAACTGTTGATGGCAAAGAATCTGCTGGTGAAGATGTTGGACTGGTGGTTTGCCGTTGTTGCTTTTCAAAAAAAAATATTAAAAGCCAAGCTGTGGTATTACTGCCTGTCGGTCTCTGGTTCCTCCCTGGACACTGCATTTTGCTGGCCCTCTGGTTGCAGGTCTCTGCCCCACATGTGGGGTGGGTCAGGCCCAGCATGGCCTGGGCTACACGGGGATGTGTTGGGCCCTGGCTCTGACCAGTCTTTGGGCACATCTTACCCTTGGTAACCCCAGCAGCGCTCCATGCCCTCTGCTCTTTGAGGTCAGAAACTCAGCAGAAAGCCACTGAAAGGAGAAAGTGTCCATCCTTGGGGATAACTCCAAAGTCTGTGCAGCTGAACACAGGTGATAAAAATGGCTGTTCTTTTGCCAAATTTGGCTGTTGTGTTGGGAAATAGCAGGTTTGCCCAAGCGCTTGCTGCCTGGGCTTTCCTGCTCATGCACTGCAGTGGAGATGGGTTGTTCTTTGCTAGCTGGGCACCCAGCATCTGCTGTGAACGGAAGGCTCAGAAACTGGTGGTATAAGAAAGCAAACTGGTGCTGCATCACGTGCCCAAGGACCAAACCAACCATGGGGTGCCGGGCACCAGCCTGGCCCCTCTGCCTCCCACCGATCTGAAAGGCTGTGCTCCTGTCCAGATTCCTGTTCTCATCGGGGAGCTGATCTCGGTGGAGGTCTGGAAGCACAAGATCTTTCCCGTGCTGTGCCGGCTGGAGGACTTTCACCCAAGAAGCACCTTCCCTATCTATGTGGTGGTGAGTGGAGGGAGCAGTGGGGACAGGAGCTGGGTATGCAACGGGACAGTCCCAGGGGCAGGTAAAGCACTCAGGTAGGTGGGAGAGGCTGGTGGAAGAGTGCTCAGCCAGCAATCCACCATGTGACAGCCTCTGCTGTTCACAGCTGTCCTGAGAAACTGGGGTAGATGCTCAGATCACCCCTGCCAGCTCTGAAATGTGATGCTTGATATGCATAGTTAAACAGTGCCTCAGTTAGGAACAGAAATGGGGGAATCGCCTGAAGCTGCAGGAAAGCTGAACAAGCAGCAGAATTGGAAACTGGGCGGATACCACTATTGTTAAAAATAAATCTTGCACTGAAGAAGTTCCCAGATACATGATTTTTCCTCTCAGCAGGCTGAGAAGCTGCTGTGGACAACAGGTTCTGTACCTGTTGGATAACTTCTCTGCAGGATTGTGCTTTGTCTGCTAAAGTCAAACACAGCTTCGGGGACTTTGACAGACCCTGTTGTGTCCTTGCCTTTTCTGCAACCAGAAGCAGCTCCTCAGTGCCTGGAAAACCACAACAGTAGTGCCCTGGATCTACCCCATCTTATACCCACCTTTCTAGAGAGGCTCCAAGCCCTTTCAGGGAACAGCTAGGCTCTCTTGCCTGCTGAAGTTCCCATCCAGGCTCCTGGGCTGCAGTGCTCCGAGGGTATTTGACCATCTTGGAGCGCTGTTTTTCTCTAGCGTTTCTAACTACAGCTTACATGCCTCCAGGTTGAAAAGAGCAAATTGCTTTTTTCTTACTGAGAACAGCAGTCCCTACAGCCACGCTTGGCAAGAGAGTGATCTGAGGAACTTGGCTTCCCTGTGGAGGGACGCTGACAAATCTACCACAGAGCTCGGAAGTTTTAGCCAGTTTTCAGTCCAGAGCAACATCTTGCTGGGGAAAGGTGATGTTTTTCCTGAACAGCTGTTTGTCTGCAGCATTGCCTCAGGACAGTTACTTTATGGCTCCCAGACTCAGGGCAAGCTGTCCTTTTGGCCACAACAGCAGTTTCTCAGAAGAACCCATGCCCCATCCCATCACCTGTGTCCCTGGTGCTGTCAGCTGCCTGCCCAGTTAACTCCCTCGTGCTGTTTCCCTCCTCAGCTGCGTCACGAAGCTTCCATCATCAACCTCCTGGAGACAGTGTTTTTCTACAAGGTAAGTGGTGTGTTTAGCTTTCTTTAGCATAAAGGCGGGCAGGCAGCCATGGCTGTGGGCTATGGAGGCTGCTTTCTGAACCTCTCGTTGTGAAGGAGATCTGCGAGTCGGCAGATGACAGCATTCTCGATTTAATCGATTACTGCCACCGAAAGCTGACCCTGCTTGCAGCTCGAAGTGCCAGCGGACAGGCCATGACCCAGCAGGAGCTTCGTCCCGAGGAGCTGGCCAGTCCATCATCTGTGCAGGTGGGGAGAGGGAGAGTCCTGTGGCTAGCTGGGGACACACATGGAAGGAGGGGGGGGCAGCCTGAAGAGGTGCAGAGGGGCTGTCTTACAGAGAATGACTTGGCTGCAGCACTGGCACCACCTGCTCTTCCCAAGGCAGCCTGCTGCTAGCTCTGTGCTCAGCTTGCATGGGCTGTGTGCTGCTCCCTCCTCCCCGCAGTTGCACTTCCACCCTGTCTCATGACAGTGCCAGCTTGAGGCTTCCTGCAGGGCAGATTTTGAGCTGGCACTCTGAGCTGGAGGGACCCTGGAGAGCTGATAATGAAACTAAGGAATGAGCGCAGGGGTCTGGGCCTTTTGCTGTTGCTCTTGAAAGCTGAGATTACATCTCCGTGGAGCTTGTGAAACCACCTGAGCACATGCTGCCACTGAAGCCAGCCAGGGTTAACCATGAGAGTAATCTCTCCATAAATCTATGTATGATACGAGTCAGAGTTGCCCTGATGCATTTCCAGCCAATTTCCTCAGATCTCCAAGAAATGCCTCCTCTCAGTGCTGGTCTGAGCCAGCAGGAAGCCCAGGCTGTTCCCACGCAGATGTACTAGGGCGGCCATGCATGCATTTCTGTTGTGGGTGTTCATTTTGCTTCTGGGACTTTGCTTCTCAGCACCTAAATTTTTCTCCTAAAACTGTGCAGATCATGAGGAGTGTCTGGAGAAACTGAGTTAAAGTGGTAGCCTACAAACTTGTCAGTGCCTCCCCTCTGCATCTGTCCTTTGGCTTGCTGCCCAAACACGTGCTCTCCCAGAAAAGGGAAGGAAGTGGAGGGCTCCTGAGCACAATAGAGATTTTTTCCAGGAAATGTTTTCCCAGCTTAGAGGGGGGGAGATGAGGGGTCTCAGTGTGTGCTTTGACATGACTCAGGGAAAAATGATCCTTTCTAGCTAATAGGACTCTAAAAACCACTGGCCTCCCAAGGAGCCTGGCTTTCTCCGATTTATCCTAGCCTCTTCTGACTCTACACACAATGACCCCATGGAAAAAAAAAAAAAAAAAGCAGCTCCTGCCCTCTCTTGTGCAGCAGAGCCAGTTGTATTTATGGCTGTGTACTGCAGTGACCCTGGAGCACCCAGAAGCAGGGACAGTCCCTACGTTACAGCAGCAGAAATGAGGTCCGGCCACCAGCAGGAGCTGTAGAAAAGCAGGGCCTCTTGGGACAGCATCACAAGCACTCCCATCTCGCTGGGGGAGTTTGGAGAGGGAGGTGGTGACCTGTGCAAGGGAGAGAGCCCAAAAGGCTCTCCTGGAAGCATGTGGGGCACTGGCACAGGGAAAGCAGAGAGAATTTGAAAGGAAACTGTTGCAGTGGTGCTTTAGAGGAACACCAGCAGTGTAAGGCTGCGGCTGCTGAGGTCAGCTCTGCACGCAAAGCCATGAGGGACTGCAGAGGAGCATCTGGGACTGGAGAGGAGAAGGAGCTGGCACCGTTCAGCCTTGACATCTTGATGGCCTCAAAAGGGGGTTGACTCGGAGAGTGTTCAGGCTGCTAACCTGGGCATGTGGAGGATGGGCACTGTGTGTGTGCTGCCTGGAGCCCAGTGGCGTAACTGTGGGCTGGCATAGCACCACGAGGTGTTTTGGCTTGGCCATAAGCTGGAAGGGAGAGGCAGAGCTGGAGAGGCAGATCCAGGACCACTGCTGCACCAGGGCCAAGGTTCTCCTTTTCCTCCTCCTCCTTCTGGTGATGCAGCTCCCGTCTCCTGCAGCCTCACCTGTCTGCAGGGCTGCGAGGTGATGCCAGAGGGGATGTCTGTAAGGGCAGAGACATGAGGGACAAGCTAGAGCAGGCTGCAGGCAGTCCTGTCCCTGTCCTAGCAAACAGGCAGCGCTGCCACAGTGCAGATGAGAACCAGAGTTTGTTTTGCAGGGTTTTGGTTTCCTCCCTGCTCTGTGGTTGCTGATGTGCAGCCAGCAAGCTGCCTCCTCATAGCTCCTGGGAAACAGGGACTGAAATCCTGTGTCTGTGCTTGTGCCTCCACAGGAGCTGCAAAAGCAGGCAGAGATGATGGAGTTTGAGATTTCCCTGAAAGCGCTTTCTGTGCTGCGGTTCATCACCGACCAGGTGGACAGGTAGGAGCCCAGGCGTGGCAGGGAACATGTCCCAGGCACTCCATCTGAGGTTCCTGTGGGTTTGCAGCCCGGCACTGTGCCTGGACCCCTTCAGCTGCATCAGTGGTGGCAGTGGCACTGTGCCCTGGGAGGCAAACACAGCAGCACTCCACCCTGCTCTGTGATGCTTGTGGGAACCGGAGTTGCTCTGACTGTCATTGTTTTTCTCCTGTCTCTCCCAGTTGCCTCGGGGAGCGCTTGTATCTGTTTTGGCATTTACTCGAGCGTGCCATTTCACTCTGTCTGCTCTATCTCTAGTTTGCCCCTGAGTGCGCTGACACGAATGCTGAACACTCACAACCTGCCCTGCCTCCTCGTCAAGCTGGTGGAGCACTGCCCGTGGAGCTGCCATGAAGCAGGTGCAGATGGTGACCCATGCTGTCTTAGTGGGACCTGCACCTACTGATGGGCCTTCTGCAGGAGGCCAGCAGTCTCGCACCTCTGCAGCCAGGCGCATCCCCCACCTTCCTCCTTGTGTCCCTCTGAGCAGCGGTGCAGTGGGAAACAGTGCTGCCCACTGCAGCCCTGCAAGGGGAAAGTGTCTCAGCAGGAGTTCACAGCACAGATAAGAGATGCTGGGAAGCACGTAGCTCCATACCCACTGAGGAGCCCAGCTGGATGTGGGAGCTTTTCTTCTTCTTCCAGCCAGGAAATGCATCTCTTCTTTCCGCTTGCGTGCAGGGTGTCAGAGGGAGCTTTGATCCAGGGCCCCGAGGGAGGGACTGGAAAGAAACCAGAGTGCAATGGCATTTCCAGGCTGTGCAAATGCAGGGTTACATCCGCCTCCACCCCCCAGAGCAGCACAGTAGCTTTTTCTGTCGCTTCTGTTATGGTCATGCTGCTTCTGGCTTTCAAGGACAGAGGTACCCCAGGAAGAGATGGTACTGGCTGTGCTGACATCCCAAAACATGCCAAAAACATCCCAAAACTGCTGCTGTGGCATGGGCACCCCCACCGTCTACCAGTGCTCTTCAGTCCTGGCCAAGTACAGAGGGTGACACCGCAGGGATCTTTCAGTTCCTACCACAGCTGTGCTGCTTTAAGACATGTTCTTTATACTTTTCATGCTCTCTAAATACTGTCTCTGCACCAAGGCTGCTATGCTGGGGTGGGGGAGCTGAGGCAGGCAGAAACACAGGGTCTAACCTGAGCTGGGGTGACGAAGTGAGTGTAGGGCAGCATCTCCACCTCTGCGCCATATTTCCTGGGGCAGCTCTGTCTCTCTCTGGAGCCCTGTGTTCTTCTGTCCCTCAGGCAAGCTCAAGAAGTTTGAGAATGGCGCGTGGCACGTGGTGCCCCCCGAAGACCAGATGAAGATGACCAAACTGGATGGGCAGGTGTGGCTTGCCCTCCTCAACCTCCTGCTCAGCCCCGAATGCCAGCGCAAGTACCACTTTGATGACTTCAACAAGAGCCAGCTCCTCAAGGTAGGCTTCCTAGGGGACGGTGGTGTGAGAACAGCAGTGCGCCGCTTGGGACCCCCATGAGTTCCTCTGCTAGTGCTTCAAGGTCCCTGCTTGTGCCACGCTGCTTGCCAAGCGCACACACAGAGCCCTCTCCCTCCTCAGGCCCCATAACCCGGCTCTGGTGCCTTTGTCCTGAGCTGTCTCTTTGCTCTTCCCCTGCATGGCCGCAGCTCCGTGCATTCCTGACCGATGTCCTCCTGGACCAGCTGCCCAACCTGGTGGAGATGCAGAGATTTCTGAGCCACCTTGCAGTCACGGAGCCAGCTCCCCCAAAAAAGGATCTCGTGCTGGAGCAGGTATCTGGTGACTTCCTCCATCTCTGCTGCTGCTCTGCTTGGAGCCTAGTTGCCCCCTACCCTTTTTTCCTCCACCAAGCCCAGCTCTGGAGAAGTGGTGCCGCAGAAGAGCAGCCAAGCACCGTTTCACTGTGACACCTGCACTGCCAGCTCAGTTTGCTCCCATTTCACCCATGGGCTTCTCCTGCCCTTCCTCTCTGCAGCAGTTATGCCCAGGCAGTCACTGCTAATGGTGTACATACTGGGTTATAAACAGCTGTTGAGATTGCACTAAAACTCTGCAGTGGTGGCTGCACAGGGCAGACAACCACTGGTTCATTTTGACAACTCTTTGTTTAACATGTATTGTTTTCCTCCTGGATTCTGGACTCCCCTATGAAGACCCCCTTCAGACACCATGAGGTCCTTGCATTTCCCACTTTGGGCAGTGTTAACTCCTGGAGAAAAGCGTTTCTGGTTCCTGCCAGTGAGCTGAGCAGGGAGAAACTGTGCAAAGAGGACAGATCTTTGCCCCAGCTCGATGGCTGGCATGTCAGTGGGGCAGGGACAGGCATGCTGGGGACCTCCTCCAGGCTGCTGCTCATCTCTGCAGCTCTGCCTNATGGCATTTCCAGGCTGTGCAAATGCAGGGTTACATCCGCCTCCACCCCCCAGAGCAGCACAGTAGCTTTTTCTGTCGCTTCTGTTATGGTCATGCTGCTTCTGGCTTTCAAGGGCAGAGGTACCCCAGGAAGAGATGGTACTGGCTGTGCTGACATCCCAAAACATGCCAAAAACATCCCAAAACTGCTGCTGTGGCATGGGCACCCCCACCGTCTACCAGTGCTCTTCAGTCCTGGCCAAGTACAGAGGGTGACACCGCAGGGATCTTTCAGTTCCTACCACAGCTGTGCTGCTTTAAGACATGTTCTTTATACTTTTCATGCTCTCTAAATACTGTCTCTGCACCAAGGCTGCTATGCTGGGGTGGGGGAGCTGAGGCAGGCAGAAACACAGGGTCTAACCTGAGCTGGGGTGACGAAGTGAGTGTAGGGCAGCATCTCCACCTCTGCGCCATATTTCCTGGGGCAGCTCTGTCTCTCTCTGGAGCCCTGTGTTCTTCTGTCCCTCAGGCAAGCTCAAGAAGTTTGAGAATGGCGCGTGGCACGTGGTGCCCCCCGAAGACCAGATGAAGATGACCAAACTGGATGGGCAGGTGTGGCTTGCCCTCCTCAACCTCCTGCTCAGCCCCGAATGCCAGCGCAAGTACCACTTTGATGACTTCAACAAGAGCCAGCTCCTCAAGGTAGGCTTCCTAGGGGACGGTGGTGTGAGAACAGCAGTGCGCCGCTTGGGACCCCCATGAGTTCCTCTGCTAGTGCTTCAAGGTCCCTGCTTGTGCCACGCTGCTTGCCAAGCGCACACACAGAGCCCTCTCCCTCCTCAGGCCCCATAACCCGGCTCTGGTGCCTTTGTCCTGAGCTGTCTCTTTGCTCTTCCCCTGCATGGCCGCAGCTCCGTGCATTCCTGACCGATGTCCTCCTGGACCAGCTGCCCAACCTGGTGGAGATGCAGAGATTTCTGAGCCACCTTGCAGTCACGGAGCCAGCTCCCCCAAAAAAGGATCTCGTGCTGGAGCAGGTATCTGGTGACTTCCTCCATCTCTGCTGCTGCTCTGCTTGGAGCCTAGTTGCCCCCTACCCTTTTTTCCTCCACCAAGCCCAGCTCTGGAGAAGTGGTGCCGCAGAAGAGCAGCCAAGCACCGTTTCACTGTGACACCTGCACTGCCAGCTCAGTTTGCTCCCATTTCACCCATGGGCTTCTCCTGCCCTTCCTCTCTGCAGCAGTTATGCCCAGGCAGTCACTGCTAATGGTGTACATACTGGGTTATAAACAGCTGTTGAGATTGCACTAAAACTCTGCAGTGGTGGCTGCACAGGGCAGACAACCACTGGTTCATTTTGACAACTCTTTGTTTAACATGTATTGTTTTCCTCCTGGATTCTGGACTCCCCTATGAAGACCCCCTTCAGACACCATGGTGTCCTTGCATTTCCCACTTTGGGCAGTGTTAACTCCTGGAGAAAAGCGTTTCTGGTTCCTGCCAGTGAGCTGAGCAGGGAGAAACTGTGCAAAGAGGACAGATCTTTCCCCCAGCTCGATGGCTGGCATGTCAGTGGGGCAGGGACAGGCAGCTGGCATGCTGGGGACCTCCTCCAGGCTGCTGCTCATCTCTGCAGCTCTGCCTTTGGGCTTGCATGGCCCCTGCATGTGCCAGGGGCAGGCAGGGGGAGCCAGCTGGGAGCACATACACAGGCTCCACGCTCTGCCCAGCAAGCAGTGAACTCACTCCCTGTCACAAAGCCAAACAGAAAAGTTCTTTTGCCATTTGGCTTCTTGTGGAGCAGCCTCCTCCCTTCCCAGGCCTGGCTATTTTTACTTGGACAGAGCCCCCAGCACTGTTTGAAGCAGCATCCTCCTCTCCACACGCTGCTCTTGGCTGGCACTTTCCCTTTCGCACCGACCAGCCCTTCCCTTGGTGTTTGCATTCGGGGAAGTGACGAGTGGAAAAATCTGCTCAGGCGAATGGCTCTGGAGAGCTGGGTTTGCGCTGTCACCACAGCCTGGGCTGGTGCAGCACTGGGATTGAGGGCTCTGCCTGGGGGCTGTGCCTCGCCACTGAGCTCATGCTCCCAGCTGGTCCCAAAGGTTTTGCCCACTTCACCTAACGCTCACTGCCTCTGTTGGGCAAGTGGGTCTGTCCCCTCCATGTACCCAAAAGCACACCCTGTGCTGCCTCTGCTCCATGTGCCCCAGGCCAGCTGCCCTCCTGTCCCAGTTTGCCTTAGCTGCCACTGTCCCGCTCTGCCTTTCCTACCAGGTGCCCGTCATCCAGGACCACATCCTCAAGAAGAACACAGGCAAGTGGGAGGCCATCGCCAAGCACCAGGTGAAGCACGCCTTCAGCCCCACCACAGAGGAGCTGAAGCTGCAGGCACACAGGTGCGACTCCGCTCCATGCCTGGTGTCACCAGGGTCCCAGGGCTGGAGCCGTAGCAGCTCGCTGCCCATTCCCCGCGAGCAGCCTCTCCCCTTCCCGTCATGCTGCAGGTGGGCGCAGACGTACAGCCTGGACATGCTGGAGGCCCTCGCCCCCGAGAAGCCCCGGTGCCAGGTGTGTGGTGTGGAGGCGGCCAAGCGGTGCTCTCGCTGCCAGAATGAGTGGTACTGCACGCGGTAAGGGACCTGCAGACACTGTCTCTCACAGCAGCTTATGGGGGCTCCCAGGGCTGGGGCTGAGCAGAGTGGGCACAGCCCTGATGTGCAGCCCCCCCCCCCGGCAGGGCATGCCAGGTCCAGCACTGGCAGAAGCACCGCACTGCCTGCAACCTGCTGGCCCAGGCACCAGGCACGGCGGGCACCCTGTGAGCAGGGCAGGGTCCGGCCTGCAGCTCGCAGCACGGTGAGGCCCAGTTCCCCTCGGAGAGGAGAAGCCCCTGGGTACCGCACAACCCCTCTCCTGGCAGCCTCGCCAGGCTCAGCCTCCATCTCCCCACCACAAAGCACCCCCACTTCTTCTGCACCCTGTGGGGGCTCAGCTCCCCCTGCTCTCTCCTTGAAGACAATAAACCACATCCTCCCCTCTGTTGCACCCAGGGAGAGGTGTGTGCATTGCTTTGTACCCTGTGCAACAACAGAAATCCTGGAGAACTTGGACATGAGCTGATAAAGTTGTGGTTACCAAAGCAGCCAAGCCCTGTCCCCGAGGCATGGGCCTGTCCCTGCAGCCATGCCCCCCAAGTGTGCAGGATGGGAAGGGCTGGTGTCACCGCGTGGAGTTCAAGCAGCAGGGCGGGAGGCAAAGGATGTGGTTAATGTGAGAGCTGTGCGAGCAGGCGCACTCCTCGGGGTTCAGCATCTGCCACCTTCAGGGACCATCACAAAATGGAATCACAGAACTCCCTGAGCTGGAGGGGACCCACTGGGATGGCTGAGTCCAACTCCTGGCCACACACAGCACCATCCACACCCTGCATCTGCCAGCAGTGTCCAAACGCTCCCTGAGCTCTGGCAGCATGGGCCCGTGAGCAGTTCTCTAGGGGTAGAAGGAATAGCCTGGGTAGGATCTTTGAGAAGCTCCCTCTCTCTCAGCTGAGGGAACATCAGCCCTGAGGTTTGTCCCCTGGGTGCTGTGCAGCCCCAGGGCACCGGGGGGATCGCGGTGGAGGTGCTGGGGGCACTGGAGCTCACACAGAGCTGCTGGATGGGGGTGAGTGGGCTCCCGTGCTGCAGCCTCTCAGCCTGCAGAGCTGGGAGCTCAGCTTTGTGCCCAGCGCCCTGGGAAGGGGTGGCAGCACCCAGGGCATTGCATTTTCTGGCGAGGTGGCCCTGTCCCTGTGTGTGATGAATTGGTGGTGGAATCAGCAGCACGCCACTGCTGCAGGGACCCAGCTGGGAGGATGGGGCTGTTTGCAGCTGCCCAGGCCCTGCAGTGCTCGTTTCCATGGGGTGACAGGGTGAGGAGACAGCCCCACTGCTCCCGTGTGAAGCTCAGGGCTGACTGCAGCCATTTTAGGGCAGCCCCCGGCGANCTGATCGAGCTGCGGGAGCTGCAGCCCGAGCCGCGGCCGGGCCGGGGCCGCCTGGAGCGGGCCAACGCTCTGCGCATCAGCCCGGCCCGCCGACACAGCCCCGGGGCGCGGCCCGAGCCCCGGCTGGCGGCGGCACCGGGCACCGGGCACCGCTTCGAGCCCCGGCGCCGCGGGTTCCACACCTGGTGCGACCTCTGCGGGGACTTCATCTGGGGAGGCGGCAGGAAGAGCCTCCAGTGCCGCTGTGAGTACCGCTCCCGCCGCCGGCTGCAGGGCACGGCATCCCCGAGCCGAGCATCCCTGGTGCGCTGGGCAGCCCGGCGCCGGGCATCTTCCCTGGGCTCTGGGTGTCCCAGTGCCCAGCCTCCCGGGTGTCCTGAGATTGGGCATCCCGGTACTGAGCATCCCCCTGGGCACCGGGCATCTCAGTATGGAGCATCTTCCTGGGCACCAGGCATCCTGGTACCAACCATTTCCCTAGGCACTGAGCAGCCCAGTACTGATCATCCTAGTACAGGGCATGTCTCCCCTGGCACCAGGTGTCCTGGTATCAGAACTCCTCGCCCTGGGCACAGGATATCCCAGTACCGGCTACTCCTACTTGGAATGGGCATCCCAATATGGAGCATCCTCCTGGGCACCAGGCGTCCTGATGCTGAGCATCCTGGCACCAGGCATCCTCAGTGGGCATCCTGGTAGCAACCACCCCTCCTGTGCATGGGCATCTGGCACCACCAAGCATCCCTGCAGGCACCGGGCACCCCAGGACTGAGCACCTCCAGCCAGGGCACCCCCACTGGGTACTCTGGGCATCCTAGGCACTCAGCTCCCCAGTACTGAGTACTCCCAGCTGGCACTGGGCATCTTGGTACCAGGCACCCCAAACTGGGTGCTGGGAGTCCCAGTATTGAGCATCCCCCCAGGGCATGGGCATCCTGGCACCGAGCATCCTGGTACCCACCAGGCATCCCGGTACCAGGCATCCCAGTACCAAGCATCTGCCTGGGCACCAGGCACCCCAGTACGAGGTGTCCGTGCTGTGCAGCCCAGGCAGGGCACACGTGCACCTCAGTACCGTCAGCAGCGCAGGGTGCCATGAAGGTGCCAGTCCTGGGTACCCTGGCACAGCATGGGCAGGCAGCACCCCCAGCCCACGGGCGGTGTGTGGTTTTATGGGGGCTGTAGTGCCCGCTGTGCCGCTGTCTCCAGACTGCAGCTTCACCTGTCACTACCGGTGCCGGGCGCTGGTGCGACTGGACTGCGGCAGCCCCCCGGGCACTGGGGACGAGGATGATGGCAGCGAGCAGGAGCTGGAGAAGGACACGAATGTGGTAGGCGACCACGGGGAGGAACGGGGGGCGGGGGGCAGCCCCGGCTGGGCTGTGCCAAGGCAAGCTGTGCCAAGCTGAGGCACCCAGTGCCGTGCTGTGCCATGCCAAGTGATGCCATGCTGTGCTATGCTATGCCATGCTGAGCCACGCTGTGCCGGGCCGGGCCGGGCAGCAGCTCCGGGGCCGGGGGGGCACGGCCCGGGTGAAATCCCCGCCGGAAACGGGGCCGCGCCGCCCCCGGCCCGCGTCAGCC
>WBMW01003925.1:70065-83937 GCA_013396635.1 Penelope pileata | reverse complement strand
GCCCCCGCCGGGTCCCCCCGACGCCCTCCGCCCCCCCCGCCCCTCCGGCTCCGCTCAGAGCCGCTGCCGCCGGACCGCGCTTTCCGCTGGAGATCGCCCCGCTGCCGCAGCGGCCGCCTCCACCTCCAGCTCTGCAAAATGGCCCCGGCACCCCACCNTCCCGGAGTCCCGCAGGAGCCCCCGGAGAAGCCCCGCAGGAGCGGGGGGCTGCAGCGGTGCCGGGGGTCGCGGCTGGTGCAGGCGAGGGGACGCGGGGTTCCGGGAGGGGGAGCAGCGATCCGGCGGCTGTTGCTGCCCGGGTTATTTTGGGCTATCTGCTGGCTGCGAGGCGTGTGTGTAACTGTCTGCGGGAAGGTGTTTGCATTGCGTTCTGCGGGCAGCGATGCTTGCTGTTGGCCGATCGTAAAATCAGCGCTTCAGCAAGCAGCGATCCGAGCTGCTGATTGTCCTTCCGTGTTCCTGATGGCAACGCCATGAGCACACACAGCCTCCTCGCCCCAGCTGCCAGCGGATCCTGGGTGCGGGCTCTGTTTCGGGTGGTTCTGGGAGCTGGGCTGGCCGCTCTTTGGAGCCTTCGGTCGGGCTGTTCTGCAGTGCAGGGACCTTCATAGTGGCAGGGGAACTTGTGAATGTGGGCTGAGCCTTGGTTGTGTTGGGGTTCCCCCCAACTTTTTGCAGGAAAAGTGACAGAAGTAGGCTGGAGGATGAACCTGGCACCTACCCTGCAGCCCTGGGGTAGGACAGGGAAGCAGAGACAGAGGCAGATTCCTTAACACCATTTATTTAGAATTAAGCCTTTTATAAATACCAAATAGGGATGAGCTAACAAGGGGTGAAGGTAGTATAAGCCAAGTGCAACCAGGAGCGATCCCGTGTAGGGTCGGTTGGTTGCTGACAGGCAGCTAGGGCACAGCAGTGAGCAGCAGCTGGCCGCAGGCTCACGGTGTGCTCACAGTGTTCCATGGTGTTCCAGCAAGTTGGCTCCCACTGGCCTTACTCAGCTGCGAGGCACTCCCATAATTATGGCTGCAATTAAAGGCAGTGGCATCCATTTACATAAGGTCCCAGCTATTGGAAACCATCATCTAATGAGCCTGTTCGTGTAGGGATAGCTATGGAGGAGGAGGGCATGATGCGGGGAGGAGTTTTGTTGGAGAACTCTGCTGAGGTCATTTGAAGGAAGGGCCTGCTCTGGTTGGGTGAAATAGGGCATTTTGTTAGGAAAAAGCACTGAGTTTTGTAAACATGACCCAGCAGTAGGGTGTTGCTGAATTAAATGAAGTGTTTTTAGCAGTTTATTTTTCATGTAATCCATCTAATTTTTAAAAACTTAGCTCAGTCACACCAGTATTTTTCTCAATTTGATGGCGTCAATGTTCCTTCTGCTCTTCCCAATGAGGGGAGCGGTCAGCCCAGCCTGTGCCCGGTGCCCGGTGGCTGACGGAGCGCTACGGCCGGGTCCCAGATTCCTCACTGAAGCTGCGTAGTTTCCTCGGGGCTTAAACTGTGCACGCAGGGCTCTGTGCACAGCTCTTTGCTTTGCAGTGAGCGTGAACATCAAACTTCAAGTGCTGGAAGGGGCTGTAGGGAGGGTGTCTGCTTTCTTCTGAAGGAAAAGGCCTGGGGGGGTACTCTCACCCTCTTGCTCTGCATGTTCTTTTTTTTTTTTAATTTGCCAAGCACAGTGTGGTTTGTCCTCACACCCTGGGAGGGGCAGGTCCCGGGGAAGCAGTCACAAGGCAGACGTCACAGAGAGGACGAAAACTCTCAAAACGCAATGGTAGAAGCAGCAGCCCCCGGTGTGAGAAGTTCCATGCGTCTGCTCTGGTCTTCCCCAGAAGCCTTTTTTGTCCCATTTTGGTCAAATAATTGCGTGTTAGCCTTTTGCCAGCCCTAGCACTCGACTTGTGGTTTCTGAGAGCACAAGAGGTGAAAAAAAGAAATCCTGCAGGGGAATAAAGGAGAATACAGAACTGAGCTCGGCTCTCCAGTGGCTGCAATGAAGTGAAGAGGATTCCTGGTTTTACTCAATTGCTGTTGGGCGCTGGAGGTGGGGGCACAGCACAGTGTCACCCACTGCTTCTCACACTGTTACTGCAAAGCTGTGGGTGTTTGTGGGTGCAGTGTGGAGGTGCAGCTCCCAGTGGGGCTCTGCCCTGCTCTGCTCCAACAGGGCTCCACGCTGGCTGGTGCCCAGTGTGTATCTGTCATGCTGGGGCCTGGGTGCCAGCACTGAGTCTCCTCGTTGCAGCTGGCTTTCCTTCATGTTGGGTAAAAGGGACCTTTTGTAATGTTTTATTAATAAAGTGGGATGCATTTGTCACGAGTGCCCTTGTGTAAATACGTGCCTGTTGCAGCTTTAAATTTGTATATGTGGGTATGATTTCAGCACGACTGATTGCTGAGGTATCTGGCATGACTGTGTGGCATTAGTTTCCAGATGATTCAGAACATTACTATCTTGTTTACAGGCCATGCTGCAGAAGGAAAAGGTACGAAAGGGCAGGCCAGGTTGTTGCAGTGCTTCATTCCCTGTGGTACCATACAGTGGAACACTCAACTTCTTCCTGAACTCACTTGTTTCAGATGTGTTTTCTCCTCTTCCTGCGTGGCATCAAGCCCCTCGCAGTTCCTAACACCCTGACGTGCTGTTGCTGCTGTTCCAAAGGTTGCAGCGTGGCATCTTTTGAAATGAATTCACACTCAGACAATTTCCCCATCTGCAGGTAGCGCACGTTCTGTGCGCCTGTGCTCCCACTGCCGAGGTCGGCGTTGATCTGCCATGCAAATGGGTGCACAAACAGGAAGGTTTCCTTCCACAGCAAGAAGTCCTTGCTGCTGGTTTACATACCCAGCTTGCCAGTGGGTAGTTTATATCAAGTGATGCAAGGGACAAAATATTTGTGGTGATTTATTTATAGTTAAAAGCTTCCATATGGCTCCACACCCCTCTTCTGCCATAAATTCTTCGAGGAGCACAACAAATTTGAGTTGTTTTAGCGCATCTGAAATTGTTTCTGGCAATTACTGCTGCCAGAATGATGTTTAGATTCCAGGCTGCCTTGTTCTACCTCTTATGATCGTATGTCCCTGGAGTTCTGATTGATGTTGTCAGTTAATAGCAAGCAGCATTTGTCAGCCCTGGGAACCCTGTGGCTGTTCTTCAGCCCGGAGCTGGGCAACACTCCTGTGTCAGGGAAGGTAAAAAGGGAAGAACTTGGGAGTTGTTCTGCTATCAGTGTGAAACTGGTTTCCCCAAAACAATTGGGGGATTCCAGGGGTTCGTGTCCTCTTGCAATTAAAAGATCTGAGGTTTGTGAGAGGCGGGTGGTAGGGGTGAGGGTGGGGAGGAAAAAGGAAAAAGTACCAAAGGCGGCCCTTATCGTGGAGGAAAGAAGTGCTCCTGTTGGTTGAAGTCAGCATTCTTATTTTTTTAGGAGACTGAACTCAAACTTTAAGCAGAGTCATCTCCCCTGGATATAGGTCTTGTGGCCACAGTTGCTTTTTCGTCCCCAGCTTTGGGCCGTGACTTGGGCTCATGTAGTGCCCAAGGAAGGCTGGAGGCAGGGCAGCTCTTCCCTCCTGGCAGCTAGTTTTTCTGCAATGTGGGAGACCCCTAAGACTAGAACGTTCTGAGCCCTGTGCCAAACAAGGTTCAGCCAGCGGTGACCTGGATGCGTGGTTCCTGGAGGGACAGGGCCTGAGCAAGCAATGAGCAGCCCATGTTTCATGGGAGGTGGTGGGAGAGTTCACTCGCTTTTGATCTTCGCTGGGTTTGCTCCACCATTACATCCATGCACGTAGCTGGGCAGCTGAATACCAGCCCAGGGTGAATTATCTGGAGTCCATCAGCATTCAGGCACTGAGGCCGTTGGCTGGTCAGTGTCGGGGGACAGCCTTCTGACTGCATTGACATTTAGGGTTGTGTTGGGGCATCCCAGCCTCTTGTTTTGCCCTTCTAGGAGAACAGCCCTCTGCTTATGTCCCAGGTTTTTTTTCCCAGTTTCCTGGAGTGTTACACTGTCTCTTTCTGAAGCCCCTTCTCAGGCTGTGACCTAGGCACGTAAGGAAACCATGGGGTGCTCCCCACCCAAACTGGCCTCTTGCTTGACTGGTTGCCACCGCTGCCACCCTGTATGCTGTCAGCATACATTGATATTGAATTGTTTGAATGTATACGTGCATGTTCTGGTGCCACAGCCTCTCCCATGTGCTGCACGTGCTGGAGGATGGCTTTCTCCTTTCTGGAGCTTTCCTTATGCTTTACTTTCTCTACAGAGCCACATGCTGAAACAAAGTGCTTGTTAGAAATACAAGGAGAAGGAAGGGCTTTTGCTTTTAAAAGTTAACATAGAAGGGTTTTTTTGCTAACATGATGGCAACTCTCGTTTGGTAAATGTTTCCCCTCTTTATTTGTAATATTTGTGTTGTTTGGTCTGCTTGTGCTTCATAAATTAGATTATTTTGGCTGTTGTAATTTTATTATCCCTATTAAGCTCCCTCATCTCTGTATTGGTTCTGTTAGTCTCGGGAAGCTGATAAGCCATCTAGCTGTACTTGCAAAACACAGACAGGAGAGATCTGCCCCGGAGGCTATGAAGATGGGATCTCGATATGTCTGATATGTCTGTTTTTTCACCTTCAGTGCCAGGTGTCAGAGTACGTGGCAGCATTGCAGTTAGCTAAATTGAGATTAATTTTACTTTTAGTGTAAATTTTGCCATCAGTCGCTGCCAAGAAGCTTTGCTCCAGCTCTGGGGTGTTTGTGCTCGGCTGAGCGTGCTCCCCCTTCCCAGAGCTGAGAACATTTCCAGAGGCAGCTGGCGTCACATATGCTGCGAAGTTTTTTTCCTCCTTGTGTCGGTGTCAGTTTTCCATGCTGGCTTTCCAGGGGGGTTTATTCCTTATTTTCAGAAACCTGCCTTCCTCTCTCTGCTGCCTGCGGGATGAGCATGAAGCTGCGTGCAGGGTGGCTGTGGGCAGAGGGCTGCAGGCCCAGTGCTGCCCCCAGCCCACTTGCTCTTGCTTCCCTTGCTGGGGGCTTTTTCATTAACGACCTGCTTATCCCCCACAGTAATACATGCTGAGTACTGTGCTCTGTTGGGCCTTTAAACCTCATCTCATATCCTTTTTTGACTTGTTCCAGCTCTTGGACAAGTCCTGTCCCTCTAACATCATGAGAGTGAACAGCCCCTCACTCCGCTCCTGCTCTGAGTCCACTTCAGGTGCTTCCCCACCTCCCCTGCCGATCCACACGTTGTTTGTGGCACCATTTTCAAAGAGCCATGTTTTGTTCTTGCTCTCCGTGACCCCTCTGCACTGTCACTGCTTCTTCTAACACCTTGTTTTGGCTTTTATGGTACTCTTTCCTCCCCCAGCCCATGTTTCCTGCTCCTCCTGCAGTCTGACCTTGCCTTGCTCTCATCTCCCCGTGCCCTATTTCAGGCATTCACATGGCTTCAGCTTCTGTTATGTGCTGATGACTCACAGATGCATGCTATACCTCTGACGCTTTGCTTCATCCAGACCAGCATCTGTCTTTCTGCCGCTGTTTTTCTCTTTGGTTTCTCCGTCAGTAGTAACTCAGTATTTCAATCCCCAAAGCCCCTTATGGTGCTTGCTAAGTTCTCTTTATCTCTTGGCTCTTAATGCTCTGCCATCTGACTGGGAGCTTCGTCCTAAAGCCTTTGGGATGTTCGTGTTCCTTTGTTTCACTTCACGTGTTTAGGTCCCATACAAGCTCTGCATGTTCTTTGTTGTCAATGTGTTTATCCTTTTCCAGCTCACCAGGTGATTCTTCTTTCCTAACACATGTCATAAGTCTTTCCAACTGTTCTTTAAAATGGCTGTCCTGAGAAATTCAACTTCTGGAGTCAGCCCATGGCGTTTGGTTTTAAAGATAGCGTTAAACATTTTAGTTCTTCTCCCAGGAGGCAATTGCCCTTGTTCTGCTGTGTTTTACATTTTGCAGCACAGATTTAGAGCTGTAAACAAGTGGCATTCATGGCATCCTAGCTGATTGAAGGATACATTTACAGAGGATATGTATTCACGATAAATGTTGAAATATCAAGTGTGACACTGGCTGTGAGCATCATTCATAAGCCTTTCAGCCTAGATGGGTGTTCTCTGTTTTATTTAAAACTGCTAATCCTTCCCTAGTGCTCCTTTTGTCTGCATTCATAACAGCAAACCCAAATGCTGGGAACCAGGGAGATTTTTCAAATACACTTTTGTGACTTCGGAGGGCTTCAGAGCTTTGAGGTGAGAGGGACACTTTCAGGCCGTGTTGCAGATATCGTCGTTTTTATGCAGCTTCATGAGGTGCAGTGCGAAGCATCCTGCTGAATGCTAGGATGTGTTTGGGTTTTCTTGTTCAGAGATGTCCAAGTCCTTGAGCCTGGGTTGCAGCATGGTCTCAGGTGACTGGTGCAGCTGGGGGAAGCAGGCTTGCTGCTGTACCACACTTGGAGGAAGAGGAAGGCCTTTCAGGGTACACTCACTGGCCAGAGGTTGTGCAACGCCGTACATGCAGTTGCTGTAGTAACAGCATCGGATACTGCCAGAACAATGTGTAGGAACACTGTCCACAGCAGATCTACTGCCTTGGAAACTATTTTCAGCTACCCTCTAGACCCCTCAATGCAAATGGGCAATTTGTGCAAATGCATGTGTTTTAATGTCCTTTTTCTCCTCTTGTTAGCAGCAGCCACCCCCTCATGTAAATAGTTTGAAGTCTCTGGTATACAGCAAGCTACAAAGGGTTTCTCACAACTGGGTTGCACTCAGAAAACATGAATAATTGATGCCATCTTCCCTTTATCTTGCAACACAACAGGAAGACTTAAAAGGTTGCTCTGATGTTATGATGATGGAAACAGTTTTAAGCCATACCTGGAAGCACCATTTGAGAATCTATCCTAATTTTTCAAGGCACACATTTCAGTGATCTCTGAGGTGAAGGTGGGAGATGGCTGCTTGGGTTGGAAGTGTGCTGGGTAGCGATCTAGCCTTCAGATCTAAAGAACACAGCCTGTGCAGACCAGGCTGAGCCTGCACCTCATGCTCAGCACTGGTATGGGGACTCAATGCCTGAAGCTTCCTTGCATGAGAACAATGGCATTTAATCAATATGGTTTATCTTCAGATGTTAGGTTTCTCCCATGTTTAAAATAAAGTGATTATTTCTTCTGAAATGTGGGGAAAAAAGCACCTAAACTGACGTGTTTATGTATTTACAAATAATAAAATTACTCTGAAAGGCCATGCTTTCAAGAGTGGTTCACATAAAGATAACAAGGCAGTGCAGAAAGGTGTATTTTATTTTATTTTTCAGTTGGTGGTCATATTGTGTGTGTGAATATCAATGTGTGCTCTAGGATTCTCGTGCAATCCCTGTGTTAGTGACAAGACCTTCTGCTGAAAACACATCTACCCTCAGGCTCTCTTAGATTGCTTGATAGCTCTGTTATGCATACAATACAATGCGTGGATTCTGTAGAAGGCTACCCAGGACTTTATGGATACAATTCTTGCAATAAAAACTCTTACACAGCAAGCGTTTGCATCCTGATTGCTACGTCATTATGGGTTTGCAAACACATAGCCATGCTGGAATCAAGCCACACATAAGTAGTGCTGTGAGGGATACATCATTGCTTTGCATGCATGATGAATACCTATTATGATGTTTCCGCAAATGATAAAGAAAACATAATGAATGCAAATCAGTGTGGGAATTAGTCCTCTCTCCCACCAAGAAGTGTGGCTGGGGCTTCTGAGTGCCTGAGCCCTGTCGGATCTCCCCCAGTATCAGATCTGTTAGAACAGATAGGAGCTTGTTTTCTCACTGATTTACTTTATACCAATGTCTTCTGTTTAAATGAGTGAGTTTTTGTTGTTGTTGTTGTTTTTTCCTTTTTTTTTTTTTTTTCGGTCCCCTTACGTACGCTAAGGAATATTACTTTCTTTCAGCTTAAGGGATCTCTCTAGTGTGCATTTATACAGCTTTGCCTGTATGGGATCTAGGATGTCGCTTAAATCTATTCCCCAGGTAGCACCAAAGAAACTTCTTGTTCTGAGGAGTAGCTCATTCTCATATAAAGCATGATTACATTTTTTCCCCCTGAATATCTTTAGTAGATTGATCTGTAGCCAGAAGGTCCAAGAGTAAAATAATATACTCTCATAAAAATAACTTGTGCAGGTGTGTGTTGTTGTGGGCAGATTCCTTTTTTTAGTCCTGATTCCTTAAGGCTTTGCTTGTCTTTGACATAGCAACTCCACTTCAAAAGAGCTGGAACTTTTTTCCCATTTAACAGTGATGCAAGATAGGATATGGAGGAAATGGTGCCAGTAATACACTTATTTTTTCTCAAAAGAAATGGAGTAGCTGCTAGGCCCGTGTGTCACAAGATCTGGTCCTGGTGATGGTGGCTGGTTAGGAAGCAGATGCAAATGGAAGGATGTGTGGAGAATGGAGGATATATGGGAAACCTGCTGAACTTGTAGCGTGGGATGCTTCACATTTTGGGGGGATTTAGTGGTCTATTTCTCATTTCTGTTGGCTTGACTCCTGTGATACTAAGCTGGATGGGAAAATAAAAAGGGTGGTACTTTTGGTTGCAGAGAAGATCATATCTTGAGGAGATAGGAAATCCTCATTTAAGGTGTTGATGTAATGGAAAGCCCCGAGAAACTGGTCTTAGAAGGTATGAATCAATGTATGTCCCTTTGCTAACGTGCTGTTACAGTTCTTGCTCGGTTGCTCACTGTGCTTGCTATGCTCTCCATGGGAGGGAATTTATCTTGTTCTCTGTGGGAAGCTGTGTGAGAAGCTTTTTAAGTCATGAGGGATCTCTTCTGCAGGATGACGGTTCCCAAAGCACTGTATTTGTCATCGTCCAGGAGCTCAGGGACAGCCCAGGAGGAAGAGAGCCACCTTGTTGGTTCCTTGCAGAGCGTGGTGAGTTAGCCCTTGCCTTACAAAGGTGACAACACACCTATGCAGCTTGGTAAAGACACCTCTTGCACGGAGAGAAAAACCTGCTAGGCTTGATCTGTACTTCAGGAATACTGGAATTACCCAGGGGCGGGAGCAGGCTGTTCCCTGCTGAGGTGCTGATGTCATCGACTAGGGTGAGCATTCCGTCTGCTCTACAGTAGTGTGGTCATTAGAGCTGAAACTCAGTGCGGGCACAGGCCTGGGTGCTGACATTTACCCCTGATGAGCAGCTTTTCACCTTGTAATAGCACTGTAGCACATGCTTGGTCAAAAAAAAAACCAGCACTATTGCTTATAAGATGTGTTGGGAGAAATCTCTCCCATTCCCCCAAAATCCAGTTCTGAAATGTTGGAGTGTTGTTGCTTGTGAGCAGAAAGGGTGAAGCATTGTTGTATGTTTGGTCACCATCTCTTCTAATTGGCTTGCAGTGTTGCAATTGCCTTGTATATTAGATAGCTGTTGCTGGCTGTCCCCAAGTAATTTAGCTGAATTGCTTTATGTGATCCTCTAATCCTTCTTCCAGCTGCACAGATTTGGCCAATGAAGGACCACTGCAAGCTTCCTAAAGGTAAATGTGACATAATTTTAAAATGAAAATAAAAGATCAGTTACAACTTGAATAGGAATTATCGTGTGGGCTTCATACAAACATTGTGACTCAAGCATACAGCTGGGTGCAGCCTCCTGCTCAGCGTGGACACTGGGAGCCTCAGCTGGACTAAGATATGTGAGTCTGAACACTGTGCTGGTGAGGGTCTATATTTCTGAAGTCACATTCATGCTGATGATCTTTGCAAATTCTGTATTCTTCTTGCATGATTTTCAAATAAGCTTGTGTTGTGCTGTATGGCTGAGGTTGTTTAGAGGTGTTGTAATGGGGAAGTATACAGCCCTACCCACACAACTGTTTAAAGGGGAAATAAGGACTCTTGTTTCTCCTTACACCATTGCAATATATAGAAAATGAAGATGGCTATTTAAAGAGGGGTAATTTATACTAATTCCTACTTGTTGCTTCTAGCTGGAGTGGCAGGCTGCCAGTTGTAATAGAGAACACTTGGGTTCAGTTTTTTGCTAGCTACTTATTGGCAGTTGTGCGTGTAGAAGTTGGATGCTGTTGGTTTTCCCAAAGTGCTCTGTAAATAGCTGATACTGCAGGGGAAAAATGTACCTCATGATGCTATGGGAAGAAAATGCTTTAGAGAAATGGAAGGTTTTGGCTAGCGATGAAATATCATTCAATAGTGTTTAATATCTACAAAGAAATGGGAATATATAGTTCTTCTGAGACTGAGTGTGGACACCACGCCCTCCAGTAAAATATAACGTTTGGTTTTCTTCTTCATTAGGTTGAGGAAGAAGCCTCAGGATTAGCAGCCAGCCTGCCTTTCCCTGTAGCTTTCTGAAATCTTTAGCTCTGCCTTGGGCGCACGGAAGCCCACAGCCGGTGCATTTCACACTGGAACTCCGCGAAGCTTTGCTGCCTCGGGGATGGTGTTTATAGTGGTGTTTAGCGCGGGGCGGTGTTAGGGCGCCGCCTGCCGGCCGCGCGTAGAGCCGTCCGTCTGAGCTAGGGGTCGAGCTCCAGGTTTTCCCACGGAAAGAGGGGCTTTCCCGTGGAATGAACACCGGAGAACAGTCTCCCTAGCCCTAACCGTTTGTGGAAGTGTTCAGTTTGTGTCATGCTTGTAAACGCCAAACACAATGTATCTGATTATCTTAATGTCCAGTGGGTTTCTACCTATTGATAGGTTGTGGCACTCGGTTTCCTGGAAAGCAGAGCTAACATTGCAAACTGCTTATTTAAGCACAGATGATAAAAGAGAGGGATGAAAATGGAAAGCTTGTGCTTTAATGGCTTTTTATCTTGAAAGTTTTACTGTGTGCTCTGTATTTCAGGAACTTCCCAGAATAAACTGCTTCTTGTTTTGCTGCAAGTGGGAACAGGACATTGTCATAGCGCTTACAGCTCAGAGCATGCTAAGCCGAAACATTGCGTGTGCTCCATCTCCAGAGCTTGGCTCATTGTGGTGACTTCTTTGTAAATATCCTGTTTATGTAAACCACACTCTGTGACCTCTGGCTGTCTGCGTATCCTTTTATCACTTTACAAATATCTTTTCAAATAGCCGAATCTTCTGCACTGCAGAGGCTCGTGAGCTGTTTTTTCACGACCTGGATCTGTTGAGCTCAGAGTAGTGAGGGCGTGGACACCTGGAGGACTGGAAAGTCTTCTTCTCTCATTCCAAGCAGTGAGCTGGTGCTACCTGGGACATGGTGGAAAGACAGAAGCCAGAGATGTTGGGCATTTTATGGATGTGTTATGGCCTGTCAGGCTATAAAAAGTGACATCTTTAGCAGGGAAATGAAAGCATGAAAGTAACCTGCAGATACCGTGGAACTCCTATTATATGGTTACAATATGATATTGGTTAGGTACAGATAGAAAGTAGGGTTTCCTTATGATCAGGCAGAAGCTTTGTTTCCATCTCCTCTTCTCTTTTTCCTTGTCTGAAAGAAATAATTACCACTTGCTGTATGCATTAAGCCTTAGGAGTTTCCTGTCTCATAAGTCTCAGGTGTTTGAAGAGTAAGTAAAACTTGTTTAGTTGGCTCAGGCGCGTTCTGTGTCTATGCAACAGCTCATTCCCAAGGCTGCCTTTCCCTCTGGCATTTTCTCTCTGCAGAGAGGTGCTTTTGCAGGCAAGCTTTCAGCTCAGTGTGGCCCCAAGAGCAGAAGCTTTGTATAAAACCCTTCCAAAGAGTGAAGGCGTATTTGCGATTTCTATGTAGCAAAGCCCACTCTCCAGCAGTTCACCTGCAGAAACAAACCTTGCTTCTCAAGCCTTTGTGTTCGGACAGGAATTGATGAAAACGATTGTGCAGAAGCAGATTGCTATCATTTATCTGGAGTCTACTGACCATGTTTATTTGTTTTGTCTTTGTCTAGGAATTCGGTGTAGTGCCCCTGAAAACCTGTGTTTGAAACAAAACCTCAGAAGTGGCACAGTATTTCTGTGTTCACTTTCTCTCTCTTCTGAGTCAAAGAGTCCATTATTGCACTGAGGTTATAAACAAACAAATGAACAAAAAACCCCACCTTAAAAGTAAGCTTGATCAACAACAAAAGCAGTTGGTCATCAATCAAGGTGAAATCACAGAAAGAAAGCCTAGGATGCTGAGCAAGTCTCTACACAGATCTAATGCTATTACTAGCACCTAGACAAACCCTTACTGAAGTTTTGCACGAGTGCCACGGTTTAAAATTAAAATCTTACAGAGCAAGAAAAGAGTTCATGGATGGTGTGCGTAGTGTTTGGAAGACATAATTTAGAAATGTGGTAATTCACCCTGCGAGCCTTTGGGGAATGCTGCTCCTGTGCTAATACGTGAGTGGAATTTGGTTCTTGTGTGCTGTTAGAATTTGCAGAAAGGAGGGACAAAATTCCTTTCTAGAGGCTGTAGGGAGATGGCACCTTGCTGCTTTCTACTTAATGCATGTACAACAGGCCTGGGAAGTGTCCTGCCCAGTAGACTCTTATTTCTGTTAACACTGTGTGACATCAATTGTGGACTTGCCTGGCTTTACTGGAGGATCTGTTAGGAGAGCCAGAGCATCGCTGCGGCAGGGGGGACAAGGTGGGTACGTTGGGGGTGCACATCCAGCGCTGGACTCTGCCCTTCATCCAGTCATCAGCTGGCTGCAGTGCTACACGTACGCACAGGAGTCACTGGGATCAGCCTGGGACATAGCTCAAACTGCTCCTGTTCACGAGGCTTTTGGTAACTTTCGGAAGTAAATACATGCCTAACAGAAAGAAGCAAGAAGACTTTAAGCATTCAGAAACTCCTTCCTCTTTTTGTTCCTTGTTTTCTGACGCTTGTAATGTAACTCTGGTGACCCCCCTGCCCCACCCCGCCTCAGCTATCAAGTCAAAACAAAATCAAGGAAAAAATGCTTGCATAAAAACACAGCACAGGCCCCAAGGGTTGAAAACTACAATCAGTCTTGAAGAGAAGGAAATCAACTTTGCAAAGAGGGAAGGGCAGGTCAGACACACGTGGTCTCGGAAAAACAGCATCAGCTTTCCTGCGGGTGTTCTACCTCATGTCCCTGAGGACAGATTTCTGTTGTTTGAGAAGCTGCCTTTTAGCATGCAGTGGAGTAGGAAATCTGAAAATGATCCTTGGATGCTCATATATGTATATGCAGATATATACAGACATACTAAACCTCATTCATATACACGTCAATATCAAAATGTCTGGGTACCCAAGAGTTAATAATGAAAATGCATGTTGCACTTTACTACCATCAGCTGAGTGCAATGCCCTGAGAATAGTGCATAGACAGAGATATATGTTGTAGTGAAATATTCACCATTTTTATGACTTTGCTCCGCCCAGACAATGAACTTTGGTGCACCGTTTCTCTTGGCTGCAAAGCTGGTAACATTGGTGTAAAGCCGGGCAGCTGGATGTTGTACTGCGCCGCATTGCTTCTGCTGCAGGACTGCATACACTGTCTGTGTGCGGCTAAGGGCATTAGGAACTTGCTTACTGATGATTTGCTGCATTTATGTTAATTTAAACTTCATAGGATGTAACTGGAAAAAGGTATTACTTTGTGCATAGCACTCTACAACTGCCTGAAAGGAGGCTGTAGCAACGCAGGTGTCAGTCTCTTTTCTCAGGTGACAAGCAGTAGAAAACATGAAGAAATGGCCTCAGCCTGCACTGGGGGAGGTTAGATTGAATTTTAGGAAGAATTTTTCACTGAGAGTTTGGTCAAGCACTGGAAGGGGCTGTGCAGGGCAGTGGAGTCACCATACCTGGAAGCGTTTAAGAGACGTGGCCTGTAGCTAGC
>WBMW01003925.1:0-67896 GCA_013396635.1 Penelope pileata | reverse complement strand
TTTTAAACCAACGCTTTCTTGGTTGCACGGCTCCTCTTGTGCTGAGGCGCAGCCAGGCTCCGAAGGTTGGTGACTGGCGTTTGCAAGTGATGTTTATTAGCCAGCTGCCTTGTGGTGCTGTTTTTATACTTAAAGAAGCCTGGGTGAGGTTCACTCTCCCCTAGGTTGAGGCAGCCCGAGGGACAAAAGGGGCTTTGTGGCGAGGAACTGTATATGCGTGTCATGCTGTGCTGACAGAATGGGCTCAGGGCTTTGCCACTGTGGCACGGGGCCACAGGCTGTCTGGCACTGTGCTTCAGCCCTCGCTAAAAAAAAACAAAAATCCCCAAGTGTCTTGCTTTCTGCCAGGTAAGCAGGCTGGTGTTTCAGTGTGGGACAAATTGCTCCTGCCTCCGAAGAAGAGCAGTGCTAATGGGAGAGGGATGCTGACAGAAGGCAAGGTTCAGAAGGTGTAATTGCTTTCGTAAACAGGCTGAGGACAGTGTTTCATTTTGGCTGTAATGTGGCATCTCTTTTCCAAACAAAATAGCATTCGTTACAGCTTTGATGCAAATGCCACATTTTAGCAATAAATAAATGAATACAGATAAAAGAGCCAAGAACAAAAATTGGTCACATGTAAACTGGTGACATATGGAGTCTTTGGAGTCATATGTACATATGGAGTTGTATGTAGTGAAGAGAAGCTGAATAATTAGCTTCTCAACTGCAAATTAGCTTTTACATTTTATTTTCCAAGGCTTTTGTTTGTTTGTTTTTGTAGACTTCTGTAGTTTTTGATGCCCAAGACCCATTATAATTGCAGAAACTTTTAGCTAGAAAACCAGCTTTGGATATTATCTTCCTTTATCCTGCTTCTGCTCAGGTTTGCCATGGCAGTGTACCTCTAGCACAGCTAGAGCCATTTGTGATCCCTAATACTTCAAGCAGCCTAGAGAGGGGCAGGACTTGCTCTTCCTTGACGAAAGCCATCCCTCTTGTTCTGGCACACTGATGGTGCTGCAGCTTTTCCTGTGCAGGGCTGCTGTGCCCTTTATCCTCTGGTTTCCATGCCCACTGCATCACCCCACACTCTGATGAGCAGTGGGACCTGTGGGCCCGGCTGTGGGAGCTCAGGGCTGCCTGGACTGGGGGATGCAGGGGCAGTTTGAGGCTGGCCAGCTCCAGTCCCTGCTGCTGCAGTCCCTGTGGTCAGCAGTGTGCTACAGAAACTACCAGCTGAGTCTGCCTGTCCTCAGGAGCAGCTTTCCAGTGGAGACACTGAAGCCAGTTACTCTGATGTCTTCTAAATTTCTTGGCTAAGCAAGATGAACTCTTGAGTTCCCTTTTGGTTGGATTTTTAATTCATTTTTCCAGCTAATGACATTTATCTGTACCACTTGTTAGTCTTACTTTATCTTTCTAGAAGGTGACTGAGCAGAATTGTGCTCAGTTCTGTGGAGGCCACAGCAGACTCATGTGCAAAGGGACTTGCCTATGCTAAATATTCTTTCAGTGATTTTCTAAAAGTTGCAACACCTCTAATTACCTAAGGAAGAAGAAACCTGGTGAGATATGTCTGGATTGTAGCTGTCACAGCTTTGAAGCACTGAATCTTTTAGTCTGAGGATCACGAGGTCTTTGGGGAGGAACACGGAGTTCTGACTATGTGTAGCCTGCCAGCAGACTGAGCTTTTACAGCTGGTGAACAGAGGGAACTATTCCAAAGGACCAACCAAAGCAGGACTCAGAGGTGGTGGAGATGTTCATTGTTATTGGTAACTGACACTTCTGTGAAAGGTTTTGTCTCTAAATGGGTTCCACTAAATCTTCTTTTGGCATCAGCTGTTTCAGTGCAACAAGCTAGATGAATGTGCTACAAGCACAGACATTAAAAATATGTAACAAAGTATGCTACAAGCAAAAGTTGCAGAGGATGTTTACAGAGCAGCAGATAAGCACTGAGCTTCCTGTAGTTTAAAGATTATTCCCCCACTGTGGTTACCAGCTGTTGTTACCCCAGAGCTGGAATTTGGCCATTCTACTGAGTTTTATTTGCTGTTTGTACAGCAGAGTGAATGTACATCAGGTCCAAAAAGAAAAGAGTATCAAATATAGGTTACCTTTGCTAAGAGCTGACACTGCTTCTATGTATCTGTAGTCTCAGCCCTAGGAACTGAAGACGAATGAGGTGAGAACAGCACCTGGCTGAAGCCAAGGGGGATCGCTGATGGCATCAAAGCTGGAGGAAGCAAATGTTGGCCCAGAGCAAGTGGGTGGCAGAGCTGCTGGGAGCAGATGGTGGCACAAGGCCAGAGGACAAATATGAATCTCTTGTACCAAAGTGGTGCTGGAAATTAGGGGTTTTGAAAAGAGAGAGGAGAAAAAAATAACAGACTTCTTAAAATAAAGGAGAGGGGAGGAAGGGTACCTGGATGGGGAACTTTGCCCTGTGAGATGCAAAGAAGGGTAACTGACTGTAATTATCAATCAACAGAAAAAAGATGAATTAGTCAAATTGGATAAGTGATATGGGGAAATACGTAGGGCTAACATGACTTGGAAGGGTGTTTGTGTTGGCATACAGTTAAATATACTTGTGTATGAGCCTCTAAATAGTCCAGAAGTTTCATGGTGCAGGCCTTGAGTTGAAGGCCATTGAAACAGCAGGAATCTTTCAGTAAACTTCAGATGGCTAACTGCAGCAGTAGCAGCTTAGTACAAAAAACCATCTCACCGTAAATGTTGACTTAAAAACTCAGCACTGTATGATGGGGAAAAGTCTCATTTTAGGTGAAAAACGACAGTTGATAATACATTATGTAGTAGCTGAACTTGAAAAAAATCAAGTCTGTCTGATTTCTCTGATTTCACAAGATGCAAATTTGGAATGTTGATGAAATTCTGCACAGCTGATCTAAGTTGTACAGCGTCCCAGTTCAGTTTCGAAATCTTCTTCTGTATCTTGAACTATTTCACAATAGACTCTGGAGAGGCAAGAAATGAGTGTGCAGCTTCTTTTTTTCTTAACTGTTGTTTGGCATCAGAAGGGCAGCCAGTTGTAACTTTACTCTGATAGACAGCCTGCTGTGTTGTTCAGTCGTATGTATTTAATTTTTATTTATTTTTTTTAACTGGGATAATGACTTTACTTAAATTGTGATAGTTGTTTTTAATGTGATGTCACTTGTGTTTTAAGATGTTGTCACTTGGCCATTTCCCTTTACTGATCGATATTTTCTGTGTGCTTTTTTTTTTTTTTTGACTGAGTGGAGGATATAACATAGATTTTGTCTGGATCTTGCTGTTTATCTATTTATGAACTTGGAAATTTACGTGCTTGTATTACAAACATCAATTTTAAAGGAAAAAAAATGAGTAAAAAGTAGTAGAGCGTCTTCATCAAATGATGGCACATAACCCTGCACGTTTTATTTCGCTGTTCAGAATATGTATGTTCTTCTAGCAAAATTCGTGTTGATAGCACATCCCAGGTTGGGGCTGTCAAAAACCCTTAGGGGTTGTCTGCCTGAAGCCATGTTAAAACATGAGTTTGAGTTCTTGAGAGTAGATTGTGTCTTGTCTCTGCAACTTGTACTTACGTAACTACTTTTGTGCTGCAAGTTTTCATTTATACGAGGTGAGTGATGGTGAAGAGCTGTATAAAGGAAAGGAGAGCATTGTGCCATTGGGAGAATTGTTAAACTAAAGAGGCTTTTTTATTTCAGGAGTTAGATATGTACAACTGGTGTGGTTGTTTGCTTTTGTTTTTTTGTCAGCTCACATCCTTCTGTCAAAATGGCTTACATTTCTTCAAAGGAGTATGCGAATCTTGAGACACTGATGTTTAAAGTGCTGTCATTTGAATGATGGTTCCTCACCACTTGCAGTGCTTGCGACATCTTCCTGAGAAATCAGCAGTTCAAATTACGTGGAAGATGCTCGAATTATTTTTAACTTTTGAGTGTTTGATGCATCCTTATAACTTACCATTTTGTTTTAGACGTGACTTTTTTTACAGAGCTAATGAGGAAAATAAAGCCTTTACGTATATAAGATGATAAGGAAGCAAACCAAAACCAGTGTTTGCTGTGCTGAGTCTTACTTGTGTTGCTTAGAATGCACGGAGAGCTCAGAGTAACAGGTTAAGCTTGCATGCTAAACCCTACACTTGGGCATCCGATAATGGCTGCTTAGCTGGGTTTTGTATTTTCTGTGAGGAAATTTGTGTTACAATAAGTGGGAGGAAACATTCATCCTGTGTGTTTCTGAGGTTGCACTGGTCTGATTGCTGCTTGCTGAGATGATTGAGGAGAGCGGCCTGCAGCTCCCTCATGGCCTGCAGCTCCCTCATGGCGGCCTGCAGCTCCCTCATGGCCTGCAGCTCCCTCATGGCGGCCTGCAGCTCCCTCATGGCCTGCAGCTCCCTCATGGCCTGCAGCTCCCTCATGGTGGCCTGCAGCTCCTTCATGGCCTGCAGCCCCTCACAGGGAGTGTAAGGTCAGCGCTGAGCTCAGAAGCTGACTCTCTGGGGACAGTGACAGAGCCTGAGGGAATGGCACGGAGCTGTCAGGGGAGGGTCAGGGGGTGTTAGGAAAGGCTCTACCCAGAGGTGTGGGCAGTGTCACAGCCCCCCCGCCAGAACTCAGGTGATGTTGGGACACCGCTCTCAGGCGTAGGGTTTGGGTGTGGGTGATACTGTGTGGAGCCAAGGGATGGACTCAGTGATTCCAGTGAGTCCCTGCCATGCGGTTCCCTGATTGAGTGCAAACCAGTGTCGAACAAGAGGCAGCTCTGAACAGTCATTTGCTTGCCCATGGTTTTCCAGAGTGGAGTTTTGCTCCACTGTAGGCCCATCGTTGCATTACCAAAAGACAGATGTTCCATGACAGCTAAATTTGTGTGGCCCAACACAGGAAGAAGAGAATTGAGGTAGGCTGGATATATTGTCAGTTGGAAAACTCTGCTTTGCATGGGTGGAAAAGCCTGTTTGAGTTATATAGGTTCCTCGGACAGCAAGTGGACCTGAGGCAGTGTGCATAGTCTTTCCATACAGATCCTTCTTTGTCATTGTTTTTGCAACTCTTATTTCACTGCTTACTCTGGAAGGTTGTTTAGGGCTCGAGGTGGGTATTTCAGATGAAGGACCTTGCCAATTTGCTTAAAAGAACAATGTCTTCCTTTAAAAATTCTTGAGGCTCAGGATATATACTGTAAATACTCTCATCACAGTATTTTATTTTTTCATTCCTAAAACAAAAAGCAGAGCTATTAAGCTCAGTAGGCATTGTCCTCTTTGAACCTCTCAGACTTTGTTTCCCCAGAGTTTGCCTTCCTCCTTCCATCCAGGCGTGAACGTGAGACAAAGAGAAAGATGGACAAGAAAACGAGATCCTTCTTGTTCATAGGCTTGGGCAGAGAATTGCTTGTAGTGCTTTTGTCAGTTCTTGTGGACATTTGCATGTGTATGGGTGGATCTGGTTTGATTTGAAGTCAGTTTCCTGTCACGTTCGTTGCATGGAGGAGTAGACTCTCATGAATTTGAGGTCAGATGCAGCTTTTGCCCACTCTCTCCCTTGAGAAGTGGTATGTATTTTTACGTTTGTTTTTTTTGCAGTGTGAGTTTAAGTGCATCTGTCTTTGCTGATCTGTTTGTTCTTTTCTGATGGGTTTGCTGTGCAAGATTCACGCATGTAACTCAGTGGGATGGGACCCAGTCCAGGATTTGGGAATCTTGGGCTGTCACAGCTCAACAGTTTAGCTACACTGCACAGCATGGCACTGATATTTAGTCTTCTGGAGCAAATTGACTCCACTATCAAGAGACTGAGGAAACTGATGCATGTGTGGATTGTGGTATATAAGTTAATTCCCTTTAATATCTTCTTTCTTTTTAGGCAGTTCCATATACTGGTGATAGATTCATGCAAGGTATCCATAGTTTTGTGCTGTTGAAATGTTCAAAAAACTTTGAAAGGAATGCCTCAAGGTGTTCAGATTATAGATGTAAATTCCTCTGTGTACAGTGATTCCTCTGCCTTTGATTTGAGAGTGTTTGCATGTATCTGTACATCAGATTATTGTACTTAATTGCCTAGAATAGTTGTGCCTTATGCCTTCTACCAACCAACCAAGAGCAGTTAAATGGAGCTGTTGAGGGGAGATTATAAATGGGGAATACTTTCACACCGTAATTTATTCAGCTGCATCTGTCATGCTTGCTTTGCTCAAAACCAAGAAATGCTTGAGCAGTGTTGAGATGTTGTCTTAGAGATTTAAAAATTGTGTACACCTTGCAGTTTCCTTTCAATGCAAGCGTGGAACTGAGGTGGATAGGGCTGTAAGACATTAGTGACCTTTTTGCTGTTATTGTTTTTGTATGTCTTAAAACATGGATGCAAATATGTATGGTTTCTTCTGCACATATACAGCTCACGTGTCCAGCATTGCACTGCCACTGATTTGTCCTTCTAAAATTCCACTCGGCCTACAAATCTCAGTTAGGTTCACTGTACTGCTGAAGAAATTCCCTGAAACAGGGGAACACAGTGCATGAGCTGCTTGAACAGTCACTTCCTCTGAGAGCACACAGATTGTCACTTTCCACTGCCATATAAGCCTTTGCTTTGAGGGAATGTCATCAGTAAATAACGAGTATCTTGTTTTTCTGTTTCAGTATGTATGACCAACTGCCCTACGCTGATTGTCATGGTGGGTCTGCCAGCAAGAGGAAAAACCTACATCTCAAAGAAGCTGACACGCTATTTAAATTGGATTGGAGTGCCTACAAAAGGTAACGGACTTAGTTTTGTTTGCATCAGAAGGGCAGGGCTGAGGTTAGGCATTTTGTAAGCCTCGTTCCCAATAACTTTGTTGTCCAGTTTTACTATTGACTACTTTAACTCCTTCTGCTTTGTTGATCTGTTTGTTTGCTTATTTTTGCAGAAATGGCGTGCACAGGTTCTCTGTTCTGTTTTGATGTTTGTTGATCAAATTCCAGTGGCTGTTCATTTACCTCCATGTTCTAACCGAGACCTAAATCGACTTTGTCCTTATTCCTTAACACTTTGGTTATTCGGCTGCCTTTGCTTTTTTTCCCCCTCTCTGTATTTGTCTGAAAAGGAAGCTTCTTTACAAGCAAACCAGCAGTCTGCACTTCTGGGTTAAAGTTCTGGCTTCTCCATATTCCTGTGAACTTTGTGCAATGTATAATTTTCTCTGTGTAACGTTGTTATTTGTGGAATAATTTACAGCTCTGTCTTTGAACATTATGACCCCAAGAAACATAACCAGCCACTTGTTATCCCTCTCTTAAGGAATTTATATGTGTGTTTGGGAAGCAGGGCTTAGATTGATTATGCTAAAAACCTGAGCTATTTAATTCCCAAGCACTTGTGGTATCTTGCAGGCCCAGACTGACAAGCGAACAAGACCTAAGTCCATTTGAGGTTCTGAGCAACAATCTCTCCCTGCCTTCTCTGTCTGTGTGTAGAAGAAAAATATGTGTTTTAGTGTTCTGTGCAGTAATGGTATCTTTATAGTTATGGCTAGTTAATCATTTAAATAACATTAAATGTATCATACTAAAGAGTAGGTGTTTGGATGGCTATTCAGAGATGTATTTCTGAATAATTTGAAGTCCAAATGAAGAGTTCTGCCCTATATTGAAACTGCCATTGGGTTCTAGGACATAACTTTTGGAGTTCATGTTTTCTTAAACTCTTAGGAACTTGTCTAATGTATTTTGTTTAGTTGAAACATTATGGAGAATGTTATATTGTTCGAGTATGGGAGTTTACAGAATTTTAGTTATCACTTCTAATAAGTTTTAACTTTTCACACAGGAACACACTTCTGATGAGCAGTATCAGATGTTTAGGGACTTCAGTTTTATCCATTAGGTTGCAATGGAATAGCAGTCTAAATATGTTAGCCTATACTCAAAATGATTAAAATGTGTGTTAGATGAATACGTAGGTTGCTCAGAAAGTGATGCCTCCTGTTTATTTCTGTGGAAACTGCAACGGATAGAAAGAGCACAGTAACATATTTGATAGAGCAAATTCTCAGCTGCAAAGCACTGTTTCTCAACGCAGTTACCACCATTAACTGTGTATTTTTGCCAGCAATGAACAAGAGTCTGCATGCTGTGCTTGTAACAATCTGCACCAGCAGAGGTGACCCACTGTGTTTCACTGCTGCTATGACAACCTCATTGCTAGGAAAATGTTGCCCACATGTTCCAGCTTTCACTCTGCTGACATCCACTGTTCAGTCTCCACAGACATTCGGCAATGTCAATGGATGTCAATGGGTGCCATTTTTTCCACATGGAGGAATTCAGTTCCTCACCTTTGTTCCATACAAACTCCCATGTCAGACACCATTGTGTCAGGCTGTTCCTCTGCTGCTGTCTGTCACATGGCAAAAAACTGGAACGGGATATTGGTGGGAGGGTTCAACCTCTGCTGCCATCCCATCACCATCCACCTCCGATGTTGTCAGCCAACATCACAAAATAGGAGACATTACTTTGGGAGCAACCCTGTACATGTTGTCAGCATCTGACTCATGGTTGGCTGAAATATCCAGAACAAGCACTGGTGATCTGCTTCAGTTATAGGAAGAGTTCCCTTGGCTATTGTAAGCAGCACATCAGAAAATATTTGTGCCTGTGCTTAATGAAAAATAGTTGCAATTCTGCTGCCTAATTATACAAAAATATACAACATGAAGTTGGTATATGGGCTTCCTTCCTAGGTTGCTGGTTATGGTTTGCCTTTGTTAGAAAGGGTGAGTTGGGATTTTCTTAGAAAATGACAGGCTATTATTTTTTTTATTTTTATTATTTTTTTTATTATTTGCGTCGTCAGTGATGTAGTTCTGCTGCTGAGATCAGTTTAAAATAGCTCCCTGATGGACTAGGTGACACATGGCCTGGTGCTTCCAGTTGTTTGGGGCTGTCAGTGAGTGATACGGGACAGCTATCAAGCATTCCTAACATCTGTTATCCTTTGGCTCTTAATGCCTTAAAATTAACGTGTATTTCATACAGCAGGCATTCTTATCCTCTGAGACAGATGGTTAAAACTATTAGTTTATGTAAGACCAGAGAAAAGATCAATGCTGTCCTTTCATGTAACACACATTAAGCAAGCTGGAGAGATCAGGAATGGAACCTGCAGGTAAATAGTCCAGGATTGGTGTTACTTGAATCATTTAAACCATCATATCTTTTTTTTTCTTCTCTTCCTTCCAAAATCCTTTGTCAGTAAGAGTTTGAAAGGACTTTTGTCTGGGTTTTTTGAAGGAAATGAGGTCGATTAGATGCCTGAATAGAATTGTATTTCAGTGTGATTTTTAGACACTAAACTTTGGCAAGCTTTTTTGAATAGTTTTGACTGTGTGGTAGTTGTGATAGCAGTTAGTTGTAAAACTTGTCCACAGAGGTGGATGCTAGTGATAAGAATGAGCAGTTGTGTCACTGGCTAGCACCTTTTCCTGCACTGCACGTCACGCTCTAGCAGTAGCTGTTATTTGATACAAATTTTTTTATTTTTATTATTTTTTAGGGCCATGGCCTGACAACACTGGCCATCTGAACTTCTTCCATCTCTTGTTCTTCTTACAAGGAGGTACCTTTTAATGTAGCCAGTATGGCCAACGTTCATTAAATCTGTCACAGAGTAACCTGGTTTGTACTATAATCCATGTCATACATCAACATAGTGGAATTCAGGCAAAACTCAACTTTTGGGAGGGAATAAATAATGTTTATGTCTTTATCCTCCTTTCTCTGCCATCCAAACAGCAATGTATGTGCTTCTGTCAGGAAAACTTAAGGTTGAGCTCTTTCATCCTATGCCTTTTTTATTCTCAATTTCATCTCAGTAACGATGTCTATTATTTCTTTTCCTCTCTGTTGAAATGAAGTCTAGCAAGTACTGATGCCTTGGCAGCTTCTCAAACAGAAGACTCGTTTGATCTAACGTTAAACAGAAATGCTTTGCAGTTCAGCTGAGAAAACCTATAGGTCAGAAAACAAGTTAAACATTAATTTCACTTCAGAGACCTCCTTTAAGAGCTGTTGAATGAAGTTAATGAGTGTATAGTGTCATTGCCTGCTGTGTGACAAAACAGAGCTGCCTTGCCCTAATCCCACATCTGACACTGACACATATACATACACAGACCTTTGCCCAGATAAGGAATAGCTTTTCTTTGACCACTGTTAACATCATAGCAAGGTAATATTCAGTACTTACACTAACATTTTTTTCCAACTTAAGCTTTTTTTTTTTTTTCTAATAAAAGGAACAGAAGTTGTGAAATACTATTCCTTAAGGAATAGAACTATTTGAGAAGGGTTCTTAAAATAAATAAATAAATAAAAAAAATGTATTTCCACAACTCAAAGTGTCATTTATCAAATGCAAGATTGGCTGGTTGTGTTTAGAGCACTTCCTTGCTCAAATGGAAGCTGAAAACATTGGGAAGTGCTGTCACAATGTTGTGTCACTGCACATATGTACAGAAGGAAAAGCTAAATCATTAGTAGTCCTTTGCAGATTACTGAAATAGACTTCCAGCCACCTCTACAGAACACTAAAAGTTTTTTATTGTTGTTCAGCCAAACTGGCAGACAGAGGCATAGCCATATGGTCAAGGGACTCTACTGAAGCAGCCTATAGCCCAAATGTTCTTTTGCCATTTCTATGATTTATTATTATCGTTGTATTAAAAAAAACAGCAAAAACACAAAATTATGTTGACTTGATACATGCTTAATTACTTTATACTTTCAGGTAGTTTGGTTTTCAAAGCTATGATGACATTTATCCTCTTTATGTAATGACCTTTAGTTCCCACTAATACTCTTTTCTTCTTGGCAGAATTTAATGTTGGTCAGTATCGTCGAGACCTGGTGAAAAAGTATAAATCCTTTGAATTCTTCCTGCCTGACAATGAAGAAGGGCTGAAAATCAGGAAGTAAGTTTTGAATGTGTTTGGCTATACAATGCTAACTGTATTAAAATGGCACTCTGTGTAATTTGCTCTTGGAGATTGCTTTAAGTTTTGTTTTTGTATACTCAAGAAGAAGACCCTTAAGAGACAAATAAATCTCGAAGAGATGGAAAGGTGATTTATTTAGGCTTCTTACAATTTGAGGTATTTTTTTCTTAAGTGCTTCAGCTGAAGCACCAAAATGTGGAGAAGGTAAATACTTAAACTTGATTCTTTTTGATCTTAGGGTAGGATGTTGTTTATACATATATTCCAGCAAATTTTCACTCAAAAACAAAGGAGATCATTATTATTTTTTACCTTTTCTTAAGTATCAGCTATGAGACTTGACCTTTCCACTGCCTAATTCTTATAATGCCATTTCAGAGCTTTTGCGTGGATCATAAAGTAAAAAAAAAATTGCATAGCTCCTTCCCTTTCAGATTTGCACACTGTAATTTTTTGCCTGCTTATTTGTCGTTATCCATTCAAATGAGAAGGAGTGCCACACTAGTATTCTCTCCCTGAGGTTGTCTTTTTGGCCACCACATGGGTGCTTCTTGTACTTGACCTGGGCAGTGCCTCAGTAAGTGCCATTCTTTCCCTTGCTAGTATTACGCAAAGCAAAGTGAGCCCGGTGTGAACATCTGTGTCCAGGTGAAGCACTTGAGACTCTTCTCCTGCATGGAAAGTATCTGTTCTCCAACACGGGAAAGACCTTTGGGAGAAAGGGCAGATAAAGAGAAGGTCAGAGCAACAGGGAGCTGCCTGTATTACAGAATATCCAATAGGATATTCTTTTGATTTTCTTCATTGTTCATTTTTCTCTGCACAAGAGAACGGTTGAGAGACTACAGCATGAAATGACAAAGAAAAGATGCTTCAGAGGAGTGGAAATAGCATTTGTTCAGGATGCTTAAAATACAGCATATTTTGTTCTTAACTGCTTCATCTCAGGCATCAAAAATGTCTGGACTTTCTTTTGTGGCTCCCCTTGTGCTTGTCCTCTTTCTCTTACCCTTCCCCTTCCACTTCAGCTGCAATTGAGGACTGCTAATGCTAATGCTGAAATAGAACAACTTGCATAAAAACTGTTTGGGACCAAAGCGTTGATGAGCAGTGCATTAGTCTTGCAAGCCCCTGCCTCCATGTCGCCTATTAGACTAAATGGTGGGGAATAGAACATGAAATGGCCTGTGTGAGCTAATCTGCTTAGTTAGCAATGAGTATGTATTTGTTTAGTGAAGATTTGACTGATGAGTCTCAGTACCTGACACCTGTTAACCACGCTAATGTGGAAGTACTGTCAGGATTGAAACATTTTCCTTTTAAGATAAAGCTGTGCATGCAGAACATAATGTGTAAAAAGAGAGAGATGCATTTCAGTCTGAAAGCCAGACAATGCATAGAAAAGCTGTTGAAATGAGCAGATTCTTATGCTGGCACTTCAAAAGAATTGTAGTTCTTTGAAATAAATAGGGCTTTGCGCTATAAATAAGTATATGGTATGCAATGTTGTTTTTACACCACAGTATTATTTATGTATTAGAAATTATAATGGACTTTAGAGATAATACTGCTGCTGGAAAAATGGGAAAGTTGCAAATGAGTTTATCCTTGTCCAGATTTAACACAAGTTTGGAGTGTTGGAGTTGGAGATTTTTGGTGTTTGTGTCCTTCATAGTCTTCAGTACAAATTACATTGAGATTTTTACATCTTTGCCTGACACTTGGCACTAGCTTTGTTTTACTCTCTTTTTTAAACAGATCTTTTTGGCATAAGCAATTTTGGCATAATAGATTACTGAAAAATGCTTGTGAAGTCTATTGTTTCAACAAACATTCACTTAACTCCACAAGATAAAAGGCTAAAGTTGTTTCATTTGTTTCTCTTTTTGAGAATCAAATTAGGAAGCAGCTGTCAATGAATAGATGATGGCTATTGTATGTTGATATTTAGTTCTATCAGTTGCCCAGAGGAGCATGAGAGTGGTCTTTTTTCAGGCAGATGACCATCGGCGTATATCCTCACTATGGCTTAGTTCACCTCTCTTGATTTTTCCTTGATTTTTCTGTGTTTCTTGGGGTGACTGATTGGCAATGTGTGTTTTTGAGAGAGGTGATCTAACATTTCTGGAACACTTTGATGACAAGGCATAAGTGTACTAATGGGACAATTTTTACTAGCATTTGAGTTTCCTTCTCTTTCATTTTTAAGACAGTGTGCCTTAGCAGCGCTGAATGACGTTCGACAGTACCTCAGTGAAGAGAACGGGCACGTGGCTGTAAGTTTCTTGATGAAGACAAATTCCTGAATGTTTCTTTACAAAACAGTGTCTCCTCTGGGTAATACACAATGAGTAATTCTGGTATATCTTCAGCGTATCAGATCTTCTTTTATAATTGAATGTTACATCTGCCATGTTGCTGTGGTGAAAGGAGCACTGAAGTTTAGGGTGATGATCACATTTATGGTTTGAGGGGCTAACTGGGAGCAAGATTGTACTAAGAAGGTTGATCCCCTTCTCCACACTATGTAACATACTGTTAAACATGCCTGGTTTNTTTAATTTGCTAGTCCAGTGTTTCAAGTGAAAGGTAAAGATTTATTGAACAGAAAGCATCCTAGGTATTGCTTGGCAGCTGTGTTATTGATACTGGAGAAATCTCTGAAGAGAGCAGGACAAACTCAAGGTAAATTATGGTATATCTGAGTATTTTATGACAGAATGCAAAATATAAGCAGCTCAACAAAGGACACTTGGTATAATGTATATACCAAGTATATATATTGTAACACTGTCATAACACTGCTCTTTAAAGACTATACTGACACAACTCTGGTGTTTTAATGAACTTTTTTGGAAAACTGTTAACTAGAAATTCTGCTGGGAGTCTGAGGTAAACTTTATACTGTGGTGTGGTAAAGTGCTGTAATGTTCAGAGCTAAATATATTCTCATAGGAAAAAAACACTTCATACTTCCTTACAATTCACAGGCAAGATTTACTAGTCTTACAGGTCTTCTGCCCTTTGATAATTTTGCACTAGCATTTTCAGTAACATTGATTTCAGCATCTGTACTGTAAGCTCAGTACTAAACTAGGTATTTAATGCTGGCTTGGGCCAGGAGGAAGATTCTGTCCTGTATTATTTTCTAGGTTTAAATCCTGTTGCTTCTTCCCAAAAGTGTTCTGCTAGAAGTACTTTCAAAATGTTGCTCTTTTTTTAGTGTTTAAAAAACCACGTATGTAAAACAGAATGTCTTTTTCCATTGTACATTATAAAATGCAAAGGTTCCCTTCCTAGGCCAAACGACAGTGTATCGTCTATGAATACCAGCATAAACGGCAGCTGGTTCTGTTTCTGTTTTTAACTGAAAAATTCAGTATTTGCTGTACAAGATGCATATAGCTCATTCCTTGAAAATAAAAGTAAATCTTTTAGCTGAATTTTCCAATGCGAACAGATTCTTGTCAGCTAATCATGAAAAAGACTGCTCTTCAGTTTGTTGTTTTCTTATTAGGTTCTCTGAATACTCTCATGTTGTTGTTAAAGTATTTCTAGTTAAGCTACAAATTTGAATAAAAAACATTTCCCATATTCTGTAGGCAGTGCGAACAGGAATAAAGGTATGTGTGTGCCATGCCCCCTGCAAGTGTCAGTTTGCAAGAGAACTGATGGGCACCAGCTGATAGTTCTGCAGTAGATCACATTGGGCTTGTTTTCAAGTCACTGAGCTGTTGAATCAAAGCATCTTTTAAGAACTACAGCCTTAATGTCTGACAAGAGACAAAGCAAATTCAGAGATGTCTTTCTGTGTATAATAAGATGCTATAGAAATATAACAGAACATCCATTTGGGATCTTCTCTGGTCAAACTGAGATATGTAAGCAGAGCGCAACCTTGAATCAGATACTAAGTTTCTTTTCATGATTGCCTAGATGTATTTTTTCTGGGGATAGCAGTGTCTTAAAAGGCAGTGGAGTGGAGGAAAGAGAAAGTGTTTTCATTGCGTTTCTTCACATTGAGGGACTTTGAACCCTTATTTTTGTTGTCACTGATGAAGTGCTTTTCATGCACTATCAGGCTTTGTTAATTCCTCTCGCACTCTTTTCTGTAATTATTTCTAGGTCTTTGATGCTACAAACACGACTAGAGAACGTAGAGAAACCATTTACAAATTTGGTGAAGAAAATGGATATAAGGTGAGTCAAAAGCAGAAGTGTTCTGAGTTAATGTCTGGACAAGCAGGGTAGTGCTGCCCTCACCTTGTCTGTACTCAGTTAACAGGTGTGCTAGCATAAGCTGCTTTGTTGCTAGATGCATAGTCAGTAGTGTGTTTTGTTTGTGATACAAAGTCACTCCATCTTCATTTTTCTTGTCTTTAATGTTTGTGGTGTTTGGAGCTGATTTCTTTACTGCCCTGGCTTTGCTTACGTCATTCTGGATGTGTAATTCTCAGTGTACTGTTAGCAAGAACTATTTAAACTGTGGTTCTTAGTGCAGGTCACATTCTCCCTGCAGAAGCATGTAAGGAAATGTGTGTAATTCTGTGCAAACCAAAGGCTCCCTGTGGCTTTCTGCCTTCTGCCCAGGGTTGTTTTGTATTTAGCTGTTTTCCGGTAATCCTCCATTTGCTCTAGCCTTATGTCTCCATAAACCTTTAAGACAGCCAAGCACAAACCTCTTGAGCGAGGCTGCTCCAAAAATTGAAATGTTCCTACTTTATTATTTCAGAAGCGTTGGTTACTGTTTGCATGGCTGAGCTTGCATTCTCCCCATTTATTTCTCCCTCTTTCATCCTAAGTTTTTCTCACTCCAAAATGTTTCACACTGTTGGAGAAAATTGTATAAAGCATGATGCTACAGGGAACAATAAACCAACAGTTTCTGCTGAGTGGCTCTGGAGAAACAGGACACCTGAATAAATGAAGGAAAGTCTAAGGCAGGTTCTGTTAGAAAAGAGCGTGGAAGTGGTCAGCCTGCTGTGTGTTGGCATCCAGAGGCATTTTAATTCATCTTTTTTCTTCCTTCTTCTTGTACACATGACTTCCTGTTGGTACTGAAGACATTTTTTGTTGAGTCAGTATGTGTAGATCCAGAGGTCATCGCTGCAAATATTGTGGTGAGTACAGGAAAGTTTTCTTTAACTAGGTTTCACAATATTTTTAGAAGTACATTATAAGCACATGCAATGGCAAAAAGCATTAATTGCTATTAATGGAACACTTTTCATTCGTTTTCTCATCCCCGTGTTTAACTCAGAAGTTAAATTCTATGAAAAACAGCTCTTTTTGGTTTACGTGTATTCTTATTATCTTCCAGAAAAGGAGCTTTTGTGTTGCATTCCTTCTCCCTCCATTTGTTTAAACGTACATTAAAAAGGGAAGGTAATTCATGTACTACTCTCTTGTTTTTGTTTTAAACAGCAAGTGAAGCTGGGTAGTCCTGACTATGTTGATTGTAGTAATGATGAAGCAACAGAAGACTTCATGAAAAGAATAGAGTGCTACAAGAACTCATACGAGACATTAGATGAAACTCTTGACAAGTAGGTGATGCAGTAATACTGTGGTCACAACTGGGTTGTATTGAGATGTTTCATTAGGGGATGGAGTATCCCATATTGGGGATGAGGGCTTTCTAGCTGTGGTTTTCATGGCTGGAGCTCTCTTTCTGGTGGTAAACTAGAGATAGTTGATTCTGGAGGTGTAGCCTGGAAGTTTGCTTGAGGGATAACTGGCTTAAGAGTTTATTCTGGGACAGTACTTTCTGATTTTTCCTATTTGGAGAATGGTATGATTCTTCTGGGATAGAGCCAGCATTTTCCAAATTATTGTTGTGGCTGTTTTTTCTTTTTTGTCTCTCTCTCTCTTTTTTTTTTTTTTAATATGCAGGGGAGGCCTGAATGATTTGTAAGCATAAATTCATTTGTTGACATGGCTAGGATGAATTTTGATCATATCAGTCTTCAAAGTTTGATTTCTCAATGTATTTATTTACCCTTGCAAATAATCTTGTACACGTAGGACTGTGAGAAACTTTCATACCGATATCATTTGCCCTCTTGCCAAGGCATTTGGTTGTTTTTCATTAGCTTTCAACACCTGAAAGTAAGGTAGGGATGAATCAAGTGAGAAGGAATCCTGTTTATCTTTGTACAGTCCAGGATTTCATTTTGAGCTGTACTCATCCCAGGGGCTCCTGATTTGTTTCAGGATCAGGGCTATAGAGAAGGCTGAGCTACATTTTAACGTAATTGAATGTAAGCAGTGTAAAGCTGATTCAGTCAGATCAGTTCGTGCGTGAAATATCTGTGGTGAACCTCGTGGTTATGGACCTTGTGCCTATGTAAAATTGTAATGATAACTTCAAAGACCACAACTGAAGATGGGATGATGGTATTTGCTTCTCATCACCTCCATTTGGTTTTATTACAAATTTCCTTGTTTTATTATGGTCTCTCTGGAAAACAGCGATGGTTATTTTCAGCATATTAGACTTTCATTCTCCTTTAGATGCTACTCTGAAGTTGTAGCTTAGATTAGAAAGGATAAGGAATGAAAACTGAAATTATAACCTCTTGTACTTCCAGATTACTGCATTGTTTCTGTCACCGTTTGAAGATTATTCTTTAGGACTAATACATATTCCGTGGGTAATTGAGGGTTTGTCTATTGCTTTGGCTTTGGCTTGTTTCCCCTTTGAAAGTGGGAAGAGGGTGTGGGAAGATTGTGGCCCATGCTAATAGAAACTATGTGGAATCTTATCTTTTGTTCTTGTTTGCTCATAAAAGGGATCTTTCTTATATTAAAATTATGGATGTGGGAAGGAGTTACCTTGTGAACAGAGTGATGGATCACATCCAGAGTCGAATTGTCTACTACCTCATGAATATTCACGTGACTCCTAGGTCAATCTACCTCTGTCGACATGGAGAAAGTGAACTCAATCTGAAAGGGAGAATAGGAGGAGATCCTGGACTGTCTGTCAGGGGTAAAGAGGTAAGTACCTCCAGAACAAGGTGGCTTTGGGTTTTGTTTATATCTCTGCACATGCGTGCAGTCTGTGCTGCATCATTACAGCTTTCTGCCTCTACACCCTTTTCCTCTTAACATCTTAAAGGATTTCTTAGGTATGTATGTGGGTAATGGAAACTGCTTTATGTATTGTGATTTGGTACAAGCTCTTTTATCTGTCATTGTTTGAAATTTGTGCTTACCCTAGGGCACAAAACAGTTGTCAAGGAGGCTTTGATTTTAATTGTATTTTTGTAAAATCGTAACTCATTGGCTGATCGGGAAAGTTCACAAGTTAAAAATGAAGGGAAAATTCCTGGAGATAAAGGTGGAAATGGCAGAATATTTTTGTCTTCCTTGTACTCCTTTCCATCCCTTCTCTGTTCCCCCGGCTTAACAGAACATGCTGTTAGCAAAAACCTTAACAGAGCTATGTGGAAAAGTTATAGTGAGTTTGCAGAGGCTAGAGCCTGCAGCTTTCAAACTGAACAGTGTGTTGTTTCTGAGCCCTCACCCAGCACCTCATGGCTTTTCTTTCAGTTTGCCAAGAGCTTGGCACAGTTTATTAATGAGCAAAATATCAAGGATCTGAAAGTTTGGACCAGTCAGATGAAAAGGACTATTCAGACTGCTGAAGCTTTGGGAGTGCCTTATGAGCAGTGGAAGGTTTTGAATGAGATAGACGCAGTAAGTTCTTCTAAATGTCTCAAACGTTGCTTTGCTTGTTGGAGATGCAGGAATTATGTCATTTTTTAATGCCATCCCTTTTGTGTGATAGAAAGTCATTGAAGCAGTGGTTCCAGAAGCTAGAAAATTGTGATTATTTCCTGTTAACCAGGTTAAATGTTTTGTTAAAATTCAATAATTATTAATTTAATAATTAATTTAGTTTTGGTTTGTATTTATCCCTGTAAAAGATTTCCCAGTAGAAGAAACAATGCTAAGAAATTTTTAGAGGTGAGAGCTGGAGGGGAGAGGAATAAAATAAAATAGTGTTAAATGATATTTGTATATAATTTTACTATGAGGTGATATCTGCGCTTTGCACTGGTGGAAATATGCACGTTTTCATTATTTGTATTACCTGTAGGGAGTGTGTGAAGAAATGACATATGAAGAAATACAGGAAAATTACCCGCTTGAGTTTGCACTAAGAGATCAAGACAAGTACAGATACAGATACCCTAAAGGAGAGGTATGCTGTTTTTTCTCCCAAGGTGACTGACTTCCTTGTCTTCTTGAATACAGGCATGCTGACTTTAGGTAGGAAAAATGTTTTAATAAAAACGTGTTTTTTCTCCAGGAGCAGGCACGTAGGAACTTGTAAGGACTGAGTCCAGACCATTTAATTTGATTCAGGGCTTGAAAAAATAAAACAATAGATTTAGAAAAACTATTGAGGTATTTGATCTTGTAGGCATTGTTTTTATGCTGGTCCTGCAGTGGTACAGCAGGAAAAATGACTGCAAGGCTCTAACATATTGCCTATGCAAAGATGCTGTCAAGATTGTCTTTATCTATTCATCGCTGTTGTCGATAATGGTTGTTTTGCATGCAGTTCTGGATGAAAAGCTGCGGAAATCCATAGCCCTATTGGTCTTTCACTTTAATAAACTCCTTGCCTCTGGGAAAATAACTTGCTGGCAGCTTTTCTAAAGCAAATCCAGTAGAGCAATTACCAGATGCCACATGGCCTGTGTGCGGGTGCTAAAGGCTTAGGATTCAGGGCAGCAGGGCAGGCGAGTAATTGGAGCAGCTGCTCAGCACCCTTAGTAATGAGGAACTGGAGCTCTGGGGTCTTCTTTCCCCAGCAGTCAAAAGTAATCACTGTGATAAGAGCAGTGTTCTTGCAGGTGTGACCTGTCTTACTAATGAGGCAGTCATTAAGCTGCAAAGTTCTCCTAATCCATTTGAACAAGAAGTGTTTGTTTTTCAAAGCCTCCCTAGGATGGTTGCAAACATCTTGAAGGACCCCATTACCTCAGAGGTGATTACTGGATCTCAGCGTTTGTCACTAGCAGTTTCTTTGCAGCCAATACCAGTCACAGTGGTTTGCCCTAGCTCCCTGGCCAAGGTCTGAATCAGCAGGGCTGCTTCCCAACTCGGCAGGCTCTGCGCCCACCTGGGGACCAGGGGGATGACTTTCTGCTGCTGGGTCTGTGACGTGTGGTGCTCTGCACGTAATGCATGACACCTGCTGGAAGTACATGTCATGCATGTGTGTGTGTGAGCTTGTGTGCAGACTGCGTGTGAAGATGAACTTGAGTGCACACACGCAGAAACCCCGAGGTTGACCTGCAGCAGCAGTAGACTTGCTGTGCATGTTGCAAGAGAAGTCCAGCCTCCAGCTTTGTGAGTTCTGAAGAGATGGTGGCTGCCGTCACCAGAGCAGTTCAGTTCATCTAGCCCCCAGTTTGTTTTCAAAGGGCAGCCTGAACAAGTTAGGCTTTGTGAATTGTTTGTATGATGGCTGTAGGCTGGGCTTCCCAGATTTTTGCCTGGAAGAAAGATGCTTTTTGAAGATGAGGCATGGAAAATATTGTGCAAGACTTAACCTGTACGTTTGCAGATGTTCTGAATTAAATTCCAGGGATTTTGTGGAAATTCTTGAGTGTAGTGACTAATTTAATACAGCTTTTCCATGAAGGAGGTTTTTTTTTTTTATTGTATGTATACTCTTTGATATAGGGAAGATCTAAACCATGGTTTTTAATTTAAGGAAAATTATTACTGCAGTGGTTGCCAGTATACTAATATAACATTTAAAAGATAACTAATGTGAAGTTAAGATCCACTGTATATACAGATACCAGTTACGAGTTTTCTGTTTTTAATGTTCTGTTATTTTTTTTCTTTCCTCCTAAAGTCCTATGAAGATCTTGTTCAGAGACTGGAGCCAGTAATTATGGAACTTGAAAGGCAGGAAAATGTGCTTGTCATATGTCACCAAGCTGTCATGCGCTGTTTGCTTGCGTATTTTCTTGACAAGCCTGCAGGTAAGTCTTCCTTGAAACGTTACAAGCGGTCTACTTTCCTCTACGAAGATATTTTAAAAATGTCAAAATGTACTGATTAAGGTTCTAAACAGTGACTTCAACCACCCTCTGACAATTAGGGAGATTGTTTGTGCTAGGCAAGTACACAAATACAGTGTTTTCAGATTTGATCTGCTCATGTAACTTGGTAGGTGATTTTACTGAGCTGCTCCTTGCCCAAAATGCCGCATGTTCGCTTTTCCACCCTGAATAGTGTCTCTGTTGTATGGAAGGAATAAAATAGGTACGCTGTCAGATAAACTTCAAAGCGATTGATCTGTAAAATAATGCAAGAGTTAAAATGTTTGTTGTCTGTATTTCATATATAATTTGATGTTTGATTTCTCAGAACAACTGCCTTACCTGAAGTGCCCGCTGCATACTGTCTTAAAGCTAACTCCAGTGGCTTATGGTAAGTGGTATTTCCAAAAAGTCTAAATATACTATTACTAATGTCTGTGTCATTGTAAAGGTTGTGTAGCATTTCAACTAAAATACTTATTTTGCTATAGAAGAGAATCAAACAGGTTTGACTTTGTGGGGATGTCTGTACAGCTTTGTTGGAATCAGTGAATCCATTGGTTTCTGTTTCCTTTGTGTTATGCCAGAAAATGTCTTTTTGTTAGTAGGGGCCTGAAACTACCGGTGGTTGAAACTGCTAATGGACAATTTTCCTTGAGTACTTGGTTCATCTGCTGTTTAGATAAGTTTTCTGGCAAACTCCTGCCACTTTAGTACAGTAAGATCTCAGTTTTTATGGATGTTTGAGGGTATTGTCCTTTAGAAGACAAGCAAATTTAATGTAGGTTTAACATGTTCTGAAGGGCGTTCTCCTTACCTTTTGAACAATTTTGTTCTGTTTTCCTGAAGTATGTTTGTGGACCTTCACGCTACCACTTGAATGTTTTGTTTGTTGTTGCTGGTGTGGGTTTGTCAGCAGCTGTTATTAGTGCTTAGCTCAGGGGCTTCAGCTGAGATTTGTTGCTAGCTTGTGGAGTGCAGGGTATGGGTTCAAACACGTACTTCTTACTGTTTTGGGGCTGATTGCTAATTAAGTTTTTTGTGCGTTTCCACCCCAGTTTAGCACACATCTGCTGAAAATTTCCTTTAAGCGATGGCTTAATTGTACCTCCTGATACCTAATCACACTTCAGAAGATTACAAAGAGGAGTAACTGCACAATTTACCCAGAAAGTGGATTGCCAAAAAATGCTAGTTGAGTTATTAATGGAAAATTCAAAGCTGTCTTTGATTATCAACTTTGAAAAATAGCAGTCTAGAAACATACTTTGTTTTGGTTTTAGATTCAAATCAAGTTGAGTCAAAGTAACTAGGTGTTACACTGGGGCATGTCAGAAGAGGTTTTTGTCATTTAATTGTGGTTATCCCCTGCAGTAAGTAGTAACAAGCTGTGCTGTGGGGACATCTGGTGTTCCTAGCCTTGCGTGACAAGCTGGAGTTTGGAAAATGGAGTTGTAGAACAATGAGAACTTTTTAAAGATAAAGGTCAGTTTTTGAAAACTGGATTTTCTCAGCTCACTAGTCATGGATTGTTTCTGCAGAGAGGTTTTTGTTTTGTTTGGTGGTGGTGGTGGTTGTTGTGGCTTGGTTTTGGTTTGTTTTAGTGGGAAGTTGGGTGACTTTGTTCCTAAACTTTAAGAGGGCCTGAATGTTTTCAGTGTTGACTTGTGCACTAAATGGGGAAGGAAAATAAGCGATATGAAATGCTATCCTTGACCTTTTGACTTCAGTGAAAGAAGTGCCCTGCTTCTTTTTCAAAGTGTTCGTTACATATGATTGGGACGTTTCAGTCAACCCGCTTCCTGGAATTTGATAATCTCCAAATACAAGGGCTGTGTAAAATGTTTATGCACCAATACCTCTATGGAATTATTTCAAGTTGAGGCCTTCCTGGGACATAGTGAGGCAGGATGCATGATCAAACGTGGTATATTTCACACCTTCCAGCTAATCCTGTTCCGGGGAAGCATCTCCCTTGGGGGTTTGCTCTTCCTGGTGTTTGAAGTGTCTGATCTTCAGAAGGGGAGCTCTGCTAGGGCCTGATGGCTGCATAGGATAAGTGAGAAATTTACACACAGCACGTTTACAGGGGGTGAGAGGCAGGTGGTCTGTGTGGGAACACACAGGAGAGAGAAGCTGCAGCTTGCTGTAGGTATGAACTTCCCCATCAGTAATTAAAAAAGAGTTAGGAATATGCACGTCACCGATTAACTGTGGAGAAACTCATGTGCCTCTGGTTTATATTTACCATAGGATAATTTTTTTTCAGAGACTGATCTCAGCTCTATGTGAGCAGTCCTTAGCAATGGCCAGCATCAGAGATCAGAGTTTTCTTTTGTTTGATGGCAGGGACACGTGGATCTCTGAACAGAAGGATGACTACAGTACGCTCCCCGTGGGAGAAGTGTGCTTTTCTCCTTAAAATCTTTTTTTCTTGTTTGATATTTCCATGAGTGTTGACCTTCCTGCACTGTTTGCTCACAACATTCATGACAGATGGGGCTTCTCAGAACCTGCTTCCCCAGGGAAAGGCAAATATTTGCCATATTGCTTTGCATTAGTCTTTTGAAAGTGCAATGGCTTTATAAGGAAAGGGTAAAGTCACATTTTTCTGGCATGCAACAAGCTTATGGAGTGTGTTACCAATTTAGGAAATAAGTGAACAGAAATTTCTGAAAACTTAATTTGTCTTTTGTGGCAGATGATGGACTCTTATGTATGGTATGTCAGGAATTTAACAATTAATGTTGTGTAGGGTAGCTTTATAGAAGCCATGTTCACATGAGATCTGGCTCTGTTTGGCAATCTGATGTTTAAAATGATGTGCTCACAGTGTATTGAGTAATTCACTAAGTGGGTCAGCTTGTACTACCCAAGTAATACGCAGTTGTCTCTTCTGAACATTCAATTTTTCTTTTGTCTCTGGAATTTTCTGGTTTGGGGTGAAGATAAATTCCTCTCCAGAAGTCAGTTTCCACCTAAATGGATCTTTGAAGTTTAGACTCTGCTTTGCGCACATAGAGGACTGGGGGTTACTAATGATGTGAAGTGTAATCATTTCCATGTTTTAAAAAATGGGTAGCGTTTGTCTTCTGTACTACAGTGCAATTCCAGTAAGTCTAGGATGTTTAAAAACAACAGAAAATCACAAAGAACTTCCTGATTGGATGCTTCAAAAAAAAATAAAAATGATAAAGCTAAGGTGAGAATAGAAGATGAATGATCAGATTGAGAACTATATTCGTCCTGGTAGAATATGTTATTTCAATAGCTTTAGCTGTTCAGAATTTGGGAAACTGGTATAAATCAGAAGAGCAAAGTCATTAATCTTCACAAACTCAAAATTAGATTGCGTCTTTACTGTGACTTACTTTTTTAAAGCAGACCAGTTCTAACTGTGTTTTCTATCAACAGGATGTAAAGTAGAATCTATATTCCTGAATGTTGAAGCTGTAAACACACACAGAGATAAACCCGAGGTAAGAATATTTTTCAAATCAGAGAACTTCACGTACTGTGCTAATCTGAGCTGGTTTCTGTTGTCCTTGTGGTTAGAAATGATTTGGTAACCTTGCTGACCGTATTTAATCTTACATCCGAAGCTTTTTTAAGGGAGGAAAAATCCTTCTATTGAACGAATTTATCTTAACTTATAATCTCTAACTGGAGTAGTGTTTATCCTCAAAAATGAATGAAAATTTGAAGACATTATACAGTTTTACACTGATACTAAGTTCTTCCACGCATTATCATTCAGCATAAGTAGCGTGCAGTCACCAAATACGATGTTACAAACGCCATGCTTGTTTTGGAGAGAGTCAATAATGAATTTGTCAGCTTTTTCATCCCTGTGATCAGTGCTGTGTTCTTTGCAAAGCAGTATTGATGGTGCTGCCTGTGTTCTAGGCTGAGCCTGGAGACTAAGTCTGGGTCTCAGGATAAAGCAAAACATCTGGGGAAAAGGAAATGAAGTGCTCTTGTAAAGTGTAAGTGGAGATGGGATGGCAGGCAGGTACAGCTTCATACTCTCCCTCTGTCAGGCATGTGGTTCTGTGTGCTCTGAAGTGTTGACGTGCGCTGAGCTTGGTTATGCTACTTGGGCAAAGCCCTAGGAATAGAACAGTTCAGTTGGAAGGGGCCTTCAAAGGCCATCTAGTCCATCTCTTCCATTGCTGCATTATGAAAGTTACGTAAAGTGTGTCATGTTAAAAAATTTCTGGTTCCCTTGCAGGTCCTCGTGCTAGTGCCGCTGTGTATGGCACTGACTCCTTGCTGAGGTTATGAGCCATGCCTCCTAGTGAATTAAAAGTCAGTTTGATAATGTGAGAAAAAGGGCTGTTTGTGGTGGTTTCCAGAACACTGGCTTATGGTGAGAAGGAATAAATGTGTGCAGTCATAAGACACAAAATACTTTACTTACATGAGGATACACGTTTGTGGCAGTTGTGCAGAAATGGAGAAAGAGTCTGCAAAGATGTTTTGTTTTAATGGCTCAGGTGTTGTGAGTTCTGAAAATATTGGCTTTGGCTGTTCGTAGTCAAGATATTTTCCATCAGATAGACATATTACTTATCTCCTTTCTCTCTCCTCTTTCCCCCTTTGTCTTTGTTCTTTACCACTTCTGTGTCTTAGTTTGGTTTGTTAGATTCAGAAAGTCTGTTCTGATTTCACTGTGCCTTAAAGCATGGTGAGAATGAATGAGGATGTCTTAGAGCAGGTGTTAACGTTGTGTGTGTTAAATTATGTAGACCCATTGAACAACTATAGTTTGTCTCACTAAATACTGGTGCTGAACTTACAACTTGCTGAAGTTTCTTGGGAATTACTGTTGGAAATACCAATTCTCTAATTGAAGACTCCAGAGGAAAGCTCTGAATGTGGTTAGCAAACAGTGGGGTCGTGCTGGCATTGGTGGTGAGGACCTGTATTTCAGGTGCATGCAGAGGATCGTACAAACAGCTGCACTGCAGTGAACACAGACATGGAGCTGTTTGGTTTAGAATAGAAATTGATATAATGAACAAGAAGAAGAGCAGAGGCATTTTTATAAAAATAAAAATAATAATAATAAAAAAAAAAACCCTGAACACCCTTGTCCCTGTCCCAAAGAAACCCAAGGCAGTGCAAATGGGCGATGATACCTTGTTCATTCAGTGCAGCTGGATGATGAAGGGGCAGGCTGGTTCTGTCTGCATAGGAACGTTGCTCAAAAGACTGTGAATGTTTCAAAAGCTTTCATTTACATAACCTACTAAAATTTTAATTGTTTTTCCTAAATTAATTTTTCAAATACTCTAATGAAGCCAAAGCATTTAAGTGTAGCATCACAGATAACAACACTACTAAACAAAGAAACTGTGATTAGAATTGCCTGCTATGCTGTTCCATGCCCCCACAAGGAATTTGCAGCCCTTGTTCCAGGACAGTGCACTCCTCTGCTGCAGCTGAAGAGATGTATTTTCACACTGCTGCAAAGTACTGGGGTATTTGTTTATACTATCTATGAAGCTCATTGTGTGAGGATGATTTGTCTGGAGTGGACTAAAGCCTTGTGTTTGTCAGCATTGTAGTGGCTGAAGTGCCTGACCTTTCCAAATGAAGGAGTCCAGTCCTTTTTCTGAATGTAAATCAGGGGACTGACTTGAGCTATTGCTGACGTCCTCTCTTTGGGTCATAAAATAAGTGCTGGGATAAAATGTCTACTTTGTGCTTCCGTCTTAGGTGATGATAGGGATATTGCTTGTAGTAAGAAATCCAATTTCCTTTTTTTCTTTTTTTTTGGAGGGGTGTGAGATATTGTTGAAAGCTGGGTTTGCTTACCGCAGGGCCAAACATGTCAGTGTAAAGCCTGAAGAATGTCATAGGAGAATTGGCAATGTTTCGGTCTAAAGCAGGTCAAATTTCAGATCAAGGTCTTAGAAACATTTTCAGCACCGTTTCTCGTAATCTGCCTTCTTTTTAGAAGGGAGAGTACCGACTGCACAGTCTCTGGGATTTCCTTGGGGCAGTTCCATGGCAGGCCCGATTCCTGAAACTTCTGCGTGGCCGCAGTCAAAGCTGTGCTTCCTCGTGTGTGTGTTTTTTTTTTTTTTTTTTTTGCTGTGCTTTTTCCCTCTTTCCCTACAACCTCTGCAAAACAAGGTGAGATCCAGTCACTGCAATCAGTTTGAAGGTGTCTGGGAAGCAGAGACAGCAGTGGTACCTTGCCTGTAACAAAAATTGAGTTGAAGCCTTCCCTTGCTAAGGAAGCACATGGCATAGCTCAGCAAAGGACTGAGGATTCTCCTGTTGGGTAGAAGTGTACATGCTCAAGTGGATTCCTCTTTGGGCCTGTCAAAGGCTTTCCTCCTACATACGAATGACTTGAGCTCTTGTTAGCATCAGCATGGGACCAGCAGTCTCTGTAAATACGTGTTCCTGCTGTCCAGCTCTGGGTCACCAACCAGCTCTCAGCCTGCTGCATTCCTGGGGCAGGGAGAGTTAAAAATAAGTAAGTAAAAAAATAAAAGCTTGCTTTTGAATAAATGCAGCTGTGTACTTGTGAAGGTACAGGTGATTGGTGTTCTTGTTGGTCTTACTGCTGCGTGATAAACATTCTCTGTATTTTTATTATTATACAGAATGTAGACATTTCCAGACCTCCTGAGGAAGCTCTTGTAACGGTCCCTGCTCATCAGTGAATGCTGTATCCTGATCAACTATCCAACTTGGGGTGCCGTTTTCATCTATTACTTCAAAATAAATTGAAAAACTAATCATTCCAATCACTTTGAAATAAAAAATAATGATTAAAAAAACCCAAGAAACCCCAAACCCAACAACTCAAAACCCAGAGTAAATCTTTGTACAGCGCACGGCTTGAGAGAATTATCAAATCACAAAACTGTATTGCCCTGGTTAATTTATTGTGGCTGAGTTGTTGAGCATTAATCAGCTGTCACTGGTTTTGTGAATTGCTGTAATGTAAAGATCCTACAGCATTAGTTCTTAAAGCTGTTGAGCTACTGCAACAGCCAGCAAGCACTGGATGTTAGCTGGAGCGTGTTTGTTTATGAAAGCAGGGAAGCACAGCATCATGCACACGACAAGAAGTTTGTTCTCTAGGCACCGCCGTTATCTATTATTTCAGTGCCCTTGGGAGGGATTGGACTGCTATGCAGCATAAAATAACAATCCATGGTTACAGTGCAGCCTTAGGCCTCCTGATCCATAGTGCTGCTGCTCTCAGTGTGCTAATAATGGTGTGCTGCTTGGAGGAGGGTAGCAAGTTCCCACGTAACTCCACAGCCGTTACTGGAGGTACGGGAATGTGCCTGTGAGCTTTTTATATATGACTTCCCCGTGCCTGTAAATTTCCTTTCAATGAGAAACGAAGACAGGAAAAATAGATGGTACTTGTTCTGCTGAAGTGCAAGGGCTGGGTGAGCACCTCGGTGCAGCCACTTGCTGACTCTGAAGGAGAAAGCGACTTTGTCTCAGCTGCTCTGAGAGGTGCTGACCGTGTCGGGGAGCGGAAGCAGATAATGTGCTGGCTGGGTTCTCACTTGCCTTGGAAGTGGGAGGTTTGTCCTCCCTCCAGTAGGCTCGTGATCTTAAAGCAGCAGGGCGTGCATCCCAAACCTGATTACAGCAAAACCTCTTACATGCTGGAGAGAGCGCAGCTTGTTTGTGATTTGCTGTCAGGCCTTGGCTGCCTTCCCTACAATGTTCCGCCGGGCAGAGCGAGATGGGCCGAAGCACTGTGCGACTGAAGCAGCTTTGGCTGTGGAGCACCAAGCCTGGGAAAGGTGGTAAATCCCCACGTCCTTGAGCTGGTTCCTGAGGGGGCCCTTCTGTCTGGAGAGTAAGCAAGAGTGGCACGGTGTGGAGCGCTTTTATCTGCTGGGAGCTTTCTCAGACCTATGTTTTTCCAAAACCAGGATTTTGGGAAAAAACAAAAGCGTTATGCGTTTGCACGTCTAAAGTTCCACTGCAGTTTTCCGAGGTTTATAGCATTCAGGAATGTCTAATATAACTAAACAGCCTCCTGGCCAGAGGGCCTCCCCGTCTTGGTTGATATTTGATTAAAGTAGCATGAGCTTGGGCTCGGGGCACTGAAATTTCCCTCTTGTGACCACGATGTGGGAGTTTTTGTCACTTTCCAGTGTTTCACTGCCCCGCCTCCTGGAATATGCTCTGTGGTGAGAAGTGCCGTGCAGGAGGAGCCCTGAGCCTGCCGTGCTTGCTTGTGCACTGAACTGGGAAGCTCAGCTTTCTACCTGGCAGTTGGGGTGACGTCCCTCAGAGGTCACAGGGACGCTTTCTGTGGGCACTGAGGGACCTCACCAAGGTGAGCAGTGCTTTCACCTCCATGATTTGTGGCAAAGGACGTACTGTGCACCTCTGAGCTAAACAGATGACATTTTTGGTGAAGACAAAATCTGTGCAGACTTCTGCTGCAGAAAAAGAGAGTTTTGCAAACATGTACAGTGGGGTAACATGGGATTTAAAGGCAGTTTTGCCCTCTGAGGGATCTCCCATTACAGCAGAATTGCCTAATAGCCATTCCTGGATTTTCTTAGCAAAAGAAAGGCCTGGAGCTGGATGGGAGGTAGCAGTGTTCTCTGCACAGCTCCCCAGGGAGGAAGTGGGCTGATAAGAGTGCTCCCTTTGCATTATGCTCTTTATTTCTCTGTTTGTGTTCTGTGCTCGTTCTTCAACTGTAGATGGTCCTTACTAACTTCATCTGCTTTGGCTTTCTTCCTGGCTCCTGTGCAGTTCAGAGCCTTCTTCCCCAGAGGAGCCCTTTGTGCAAAATCTTCCAGCTTTGTTGTGAAGATCACGCGTAGTGGAACAAAACAAGACCGGGATGGCAGGCTGTCTTGTTTGGACATGCATAGCACTTTTCATAGCACCAGCTGACTGGATGTCATGTCCCAGAGCTGCAGAGGGCCGTGTGCCTTGGTAGGACGAGCATCCCAAACCAGGCATTTGCTGTTCTTCTTCCCACTGCTGTGCTCCCTGGGCTCTCCAAGGTGTAGCAGTGGTAGTGCTGTTCCAGGATGGTGATTCTGTTCAGGTGGCGTTGGGCAAGGCACTGCTGAAGGGTCTCAGGGACACCTTTTGGCCTTAAAAGTAAGGGTCAAACTTCTGTCTTTTTTCTAAGCAGCAGCACCATTCCATTGCACGCTTGTGTTTCTCAATGCCTGTGGTTATTCTGGCAGTGAGCACAGCCCCAGCTGCCATAATCAGATATAATGGGATTGCCACCAGCAGGAACCCATTGACCATGAAGGGGGTGGTGGTCCCTTTCTGCATCTCAGTTCATCTGCTCTTGTGGCTAGGTGTCTTGCTGGTGAGATAAGCCCTAGGGTTTATTTATTGGGTTTGTCCTAGACGAGTCCTGTTTCTTCCAAGTGGCAGTTCAGTGTGCTTTCCATCCACGGCCTTTTCCACTTCACATTTATTCAGACCACAGGACTTCTTTCTTTGAGCTTTGCATACCACTATTCCATCTCAGCTGTTGGGATGCTGCTTTTGCCTGGCACACCTTGTTTCAGTTGAGAGGTGGCTTTTGCCTTGTCTTGACCACACTGTTTCCTCTTAGTTTCATGTCGTGGCTGTTTGTATCTTCTTGCTTGTGGACTTTGTTTCCAGTACCACCAGATTCCTGCATATTGATGCTCCATTTCATGCTCCATTTGTTTTTCTTTGAATCAACAGCAGATGCTTAGCTTAGAAGATGTTAGTCAATATTCTCAGATTGCCTGTGGAGACATCTCCAGGGTCTCAAGGAATTTCTGGGTATGTTGCATCAGTTACTAGGAAAATACAAATGAAACAAATGCCAGCACGCTGGGTTTTTCCATTGTGGCCATGCAGAGTGCAACTTGCTTTGCCAAGTCCTCCTGCTCCTCGATGCCAACGCCGTCTCTGTGTTCTTTGCTCTGGAAGGAAAGCTGCCTGCAGAAGCATCTTTGTGGAACCAGTGTGGTTTTGTTCCTCAAAGAGAGCAGCTGGAGGGTGCAGTGGGCTGGGTTCATGTGTCCGTGGTGTGTTTGTGGTGGATGGCGCTGACCTGTCCAAAGGATGGGAGGAAGGAGAGAGCTGGCATTGGAACGAGAGCATCAGTAAGGGCAGAAATGATGCGGGCGCACTTCAACCCCCAAATCCAATCCAGTGCTACTTGTTTATCTGTTGCTTTCTTAAGGAATGGCTGAGCAGCCTAGAAGCTGGGGCTGGAGTGGGGATGGCTTGCTTGTCGTGTGGGTGCGTTCTGGCTGATGGAGCTGCACACAGTCTGGGTGAGGCTTTTCTTCCAGCTGCACTGGAGAGACTTGCTTTGAAGGTCACTCCAGTGCCCGGGGACCTGCTGCCTGCAGGCAGCACCAGGAATGGCCCACAAGCTGCGGGCGTCAAGGAGGTGGTTTGGGTGTGCTTTAGGTCACGCTAGACATGAAGGTGAGGTGGCTTTCCCTCCCCCCAAATTTTGTCAGTGTTTGTGTGGTTGGTGACCTTTGCTTTGTGGTCTGAAAGGCTAGAAGTGATTAGAAAAAGCGGTTAAGAGCAGTGGTTATACATTTTTTAAAAATAAAACAACATGACGTGCGTATCGCGTGGAGAAACCAATCGTCCTGCCAGACCCGCTGTGCTGTGTGTCGTTAAGGAGCTGCCTGAGGGCCCGGGCCGGGGTGCCTGTGCTCTGCAAAGCCCGCAGCGGCTGGGATGAGCTCTGAGCCTGGCTTCTGCTTTCTGTTCCCAGGCCAGGACCTTCTCTTTTGCTTTTGAGACGCGTTGAGGAAATGAGCATCAAAACTTGTACAATTCTTGTCTTGCGTAACTGCCGCGTGTTGAGCACAGCTCTGGCTGATGGCGTGACTCATGCCCTCGTGTGCTTTCTGTCTTCAAATTTGCAGAATGTAGGCGTGGACCGGTCGAGAGAAGAAGCCTTGAGGACAGTGCCCAACCACCTATAGCTGTGGCTCTGGAGGCAGCAGCTCTTCTTCCGGCGCCTGAGCATCCCGTGGCAGCTCGGCCCCTGGGAACGGAGAAGGCGTCGCTGGGCACCCGGCGGGGCCGGACGCGCCTCCCCTTCACCTTCAGCCATCTCGAATGTGATTCAGCTTCTCTGGAGAAAACCTGTAGTTCTGGTTAGCTCCCAGTGCCAAAAGGTAGCAGTGAGAAAGATTCGTGGAAGCAGAGTAAAGTTGGGTTTAGACTTCTGTATGTAAATTTGTGCAGTTTCAGTGGCTTTTAGTGTTCATCTGTGGATACTGCGAGATGATTAACTGCCCGTGTCAGTTTTACTGTCAGATTTTAACTAGACTTTACTTCCTTTAAGCATTTTTCGAAGCGTTCCTCTTATTTTTACTGTGAATGATTGCCTAGAATTACACGGGGACTTTTTTTGATGGCATATTTAATACACGTGAAATTTTGCATTTTGAGCATTGGAGGCTTCATGTTGCAAAACTACAAATTGCAAAGCCCATCAGCTGTGCTAGCTTCTGTCTCTTAAAACGATCTGGGCTTTGCCAACTGCAGCTTAGATTTTTCAGAGATGGGGAGGCTTTCCCCTTGGAAAACAAACCCATTACTTGGAGACTTGCCACCTGACAGATGCTGCCACTTCAGCAAGATTTTAACGCTCTCCAGGGGATGAGCAGCTCCTCTGGCTGTGAGGCAGGGAAGGATCAGGCTGCTGGAGGCTGGAGAAGCTGCTTTTCTTCTTAGCACTGTGGTTTTAAGGCCATTTTGGAATGAATTTCAACGTGTGTGCATTTCTCTTTATAGCCACATCTAACTCATTTATCAGGAAACTGCAGAAAGGTTAGCTTAGGTTACCTTACAGCTCATGCAAGGAACACATCAGGTAAATGCTGAAACTTTGTTAACAAGGCACACCGAGCTTCTGGTCTTGTTTTTGTTGTTCTTGTTTTTAAGCAACCTCCCAGTGTCCAAATTCTTTGCTGCTCTTTTATAGTTCTCTATGAAACTCCAGTGCTAAAAATGAAATTTCCTACGTCTGTCGAGGTGACGGCCTCCTAGCTGTACTAGATCTGTGTGTGTCCTGTGTGCGTTACCAGGCAGCTGGAGCGAGCTGCCCGTGCTGTTGCTGTGGCTCTGGCTCTCAGTCCTTGAAATGAGATGTTGATNTAAAAAAAAAAAACAAACACTTTTTGTTGTTTGTTCAGCTCCCTCATCACGTGGTCTTGCAGGCAAGGGATGCATTGCCTTCTGTTTGTGCAGGGCTCATGAGGTACCGTGCTGCTGTTGTGACTTGTTTTCATCAGCTCGTTTCAGCAACATGTCCAGCTCTGGAAGTGAGCCCCACAGCAGCGCGGTTCCGCTTCAGAAGAGGACAAGGGAGGGCATGAGGTGAATTGCTTCGGGCGCTGCTGGCTTGGAGCCTGGTGTGTGCGACCCCTTGGTTCAGCAACTCGAGTTTCAGCCCTGTCTTAGCCCAGCTGTGTTTGTAGCTGCTGTGTGGGGGGAGCCTGCACAGCGCTGCTCTGCATAGTTAATTTATTGATGCGTAGTAAACAAGGCCACCTTTGTGGCATATCTGTAGAAAACAGCCCCCCTCCCCCCCAGGGTTTAGGGTGGGAAAGCAGTGCTGTGCTCCTCCCACCTCTCCCACCTGGCCCTGAGCAGGGGCTGCTCAGCGGGGAGGGTCAGCGCCTGCCCTTGGTTAGGGGTGAATCCCAGCACCCAGAGTTAGGAGAGCCAGGGTGTGCTGGCAGGCCGTGGTGCTGGGGTCTGGCTCCAGGGGTGTGATGGCAGGAGAGGTTTCCCCATGCCCTTGCTGAGCCGAGGCACGCTCAGTGTGCACAGCTGGAGGCTGCCCCTTTCTCCTCTCTGTTTGACCTCTCTGACTTTCAGGGGTGCTGTAAAATTCCTCGAGGCTGAACGTTTTATGTAGAGTAGGTATTTTTATAGCCTGCTTTTCAATATACTGTGATGAATGTTTTACTAAGTGGGTGTTCAGTAAAAAAAAGAGTTGTATACCTGTGTAAATAACTTGTTATGCTGATACTTGAAGAGAAAAAATATGAAGTTGTCTGTTGGACTTTAGGAAAGTACTAAATCAGTGACTGCATCCGCCTCGTCTAGCTGGTGAGAGCAACCGCAGACAACGAATGTGGACATGCAGCAAGTGGCCGGCTCTCCCCGGCCCTCACTTCCCACCTGGGGAGCACTGCTAAGGAGGGCAGAGCATCCTCGCTGTCCAGCAGCTGCCTGCCTCCTCCCCTCCTGCTCCTGCCACGCAGCACCGACCAGAGGTAATGATCCTCGTCCTGGCTGTGTGTGTCTGTGCCCTTGTTGATGTTACCACCTTGTGACAATGCACTTGCTAGCTCAGATGCAGTCTTTGGAATGGGATTAAACTAACTTTTCTTACATCATTGGCCTTCGTTGTAGTCTTTCAGACAAATGTAATTGTTTGGTGTTTGGTCAAAGTAATAAAGATCAGATGCTTCATCCCATCCCACGCTGCCGTGTGCTTCTTTCTGGGGCTGCTCCAGCGCTGCCATGCCAGGCGGGTGCTCCTGCAGGGCAGCAGATCCCACCGCGTGCCCAAGGGCAGGGGCTGCAGCTTCCGTACAAGGGCCTTTGTGTAGGGGTTGGGCAACTGCTGGGGTAACTTCAGCCACGATTTGAGTAACAAGCTCAGTAACTGAGAGAAGAGTTTGAAGAATGTATTAGATGGAAATGGCCAAGAATTGCCCACAGTGGAGCAGAAGGGTAAGACTTTAACAACTTCTCACTCTCTTTGGCATTTTAAGATCTGATTCATGCTCTGAAAGCTACACGTTCTCACATTCTCTTCCAAATGCTGCTGCTTTTTTTGAGAAAGCAGAAAATCAGCAGCACACTGCTGCCTTCTGGTGCATATTTGGAGACATAGTTTAGGTGGCATGAAATTTCCAGGGGCACTTCTCATTCTGAAAGATAAGAACAAAATCAATTAACAGTCTGTGGTTTATAATTACGTATTCAGTGTCATGTTGTTGGCCGCTGTTGCTGACCTCTCCTGGGTGGTATTCACATTGTACTTTCTCTGCCAGGTGTTTTTCTTACATTAAACTCTACAGCGTATGTTTGTGAGGGTGGTTTTCTTGTTTGCTTTGGAGATTTCAGGCTGCTTTCTGGAGATATTAAAAAAACAAACCCCATCAAACCAACACTGCACTGAGGTGACGATACCAAGAAGCAGGGCAGGGCAGCAGCAGCACAGCACTGCCTGACCTGACCCCTGCGTGCTGCCCACCAGGTGGCCCTCTGGCACAGCCCTGCAGCACAGGAGCTGTACAAATGATGAACTCTTATTTCTGCTCGCTGCAGCTTGAGCTCGTTGTACAGCAGTCTGTTCCTGGTGCAGGTGGTGTGGTTAAGGCAACACAACTAGATAAGGGGTGTAGTGCTGCTGCTCACCAGGGACAGAGCATCTCGGAGGAAAAATCGCCTCTTCCTGGGTGCTGTGGGTGCACACCTGCAGCAGAAGGAGATGGTCCAGCTGAAAGCTGCTGGGTGAAGGGCGAGGGCCCTCTGGGACAGGTCTGGAAAGAGCAGGGCTGCTTGGTGAGCTGGCCAACTGCCCAGCACTGCTGGCCTGCACAGAACATGCATCCAGTGCTCCCCTCTGAAAGCAGCGTAACTCCTAACGAAAAAACAGCAAAAGCTTTGGGTGTTACTGGAAGGGCAGAAAACATTGGCTGTTCCTCCTGGCAACAAGGCGTTTGCCCTCCCCTCCCTCTCACTGGGTTTGCCTGAGTGTGGTGATGTCAGCCTGGCCCAGCCCCACCGCTCTGAAGTGTCACCTGCTGTGACTGTCCCCACCTGAACCCACTGCATATGGATGTGCAGCACAACTGTGCCACATGCAACAGTGTGAGAGGGCACTAACAGAGCTTTTCAAAAGTAATGAGGTACCTCTCTCCAGTCTGTGTTCTGCCAGCTGCCTGAAAAGAGTTTTGGAAAGGGCTTTGCAGTGATTACATTGTTTTTCTAACTGAAATTGTCCAGTCCAGTAGCTATTGTACACAGCAGGCATTGGGTTTATGCATTTTTAGAGCAGGCAGAGCCCCAGATTCTGTATTGAAAAGCAGCATATAAAACCACAGAAGCAAGAGCCTGCGCCTGGCAGCAGAGCGAGGTGCTCCCTCGTTGCAGTTGGGCACACAGCCCTGCTGTTCCACACAGAGCTGCCCTTGGGCCCTCCTGGGAAACCGCTGCCAGCGCACACCCCTCCTCCTGTGAGCAGGAAGCAGAGGGAACAGGGCAAATCTCTGCTCCTAGCAGCATGCTGGTGCTGCTGTGTGCTTGGGCCTGAGCTGCCCTATGCTTCTCCTTCCTTAGAGTAAATATTTGGAGCAACCACTGAGCCTGGCGCACAGGAGAGGGGAACAGCTGTCAGCAGAGCTGCAGCTCCAGAACACGTCCCACCTCCGCTGCAGCTGGAGGGCCGCAGAAGTGAAAGTCAGCCAGGGTCACTGTAACACGCATGTTTTTAAAAAGTCCTTCCTGGAGGAGGGAAACAAGTTACCTTTACAAATCTTGAAAACATTAAGAAATGAAAGGCTTGAGGTTTCAGTGAACTGCAGAGCTGAGGACATACCCGGGGGTTGCTGTGCACCGGAGCCTCAGGGACAGCGCAGCGCTGCCGGGCGCTGCTGGCGGCTTTGGGCCGTCCTGGAGAGCTCTGATTCTGCTCCATTCTTCATTCTAAAATATTTCTGTTATCTTTGCAAGTGAAGAGGGCTTGCAAATTACTGTGATTTTTTTTTAATACTGTGAATTAAGTACTACTGGAGTTTAATTGAATATTTCTAAAAAAAACAATCCACGCCAAGAATGAAAGTTTAATGTAACTTTCTTTTAATTGAAGACAAATAAAAGAACCAAGGGCTCCAACACTTTTTAAAAAGGACATCTTCTCCAACATCTTCAGCAAAATATACAGCATATATATATATAACTACATTCAAGTAACCGAACAATTTACATTTTCCCAAGTAGAGAAAATAATGCACATGATTCACATACCGTACACCCAGCCATGCAAAAAACCACTGCCAATAAAGCAGCAGCTCGACACCATTAATCACACCACGGTGTATTAGTCTGCAGGACTGACAACGTCGTCGGAACAGAACACCCGGCACTGGAGTGCTGTTTGCCATGGTTAACACTGCTCTCAAGTCCAGCTCTGTTCAGAGACTATTTTTCTAAGATCTGTTCAAATTTAGGATTGATGAAAGAAAATCCAGCGAATGCAGACTGATCCATGGACTCGATCAGGTTTTTGTCACTGTAGGACAGTTTTGGCTTCTCGTTCAGAAATTCTCTGTCAAAGTTGTTGTAGTCACTTGCTGACTTCTGTGTCAAACAGAGAAAGACAGTTTGAGACAGTAGCTGCAGAGTTCTTTTCTTCCAGAAAAAATTGGTACATGTGAAAGCTTAGCAAATATTACTTCTGAAGCCATCCCCCATTTTTAATGAAAAATCATCTCTTTGCCTGTTTTAAACAACACAGCAGGGCAATTCCTTATTGCTGGTTGAGAACAAACAGCACCAGGCAGCTCTGAGAGAGAACCACCTGGGTTTGTGATCAAGTTTCACTGAATTACCCAATGACTCTCTGCTGACAAAAGCAATGCATTTACATTTGAACTCAACATTCCTTGGCATGAACAAATATTTCTGAATTCCTGACAACATTTAAGATCTGCATTTGTTCAGAGAGAAACCTGATGCCCTCTTGCAGCTGCTTCATGTCCGGATACAACTAATACTTGTGCATGTTTCCTAAGAATCCCCATTCTTAAAGGCCATATTTTACATTCTGAACCTCCAAAGCTTATAGCTTGCAGGACCATCAAACTTCTAGAGCCCATTTCTGTGGGAACATGCAACGTGAAGCCTCTCATTCTCAAATGGAATGACTCTCCTGCGTTGAGTAGATAAGTACATTTTAAAAGACAGCTTTACCTCCAGATAAAACTTTATCTGTACTAGTACCAGTGAAGGAAAACGGATCTGGATTTTTAATTGAGACCAAGCAGCAGCAGCAGCAGCAGCCTGTGGTGACGCAGACCAAGTAATGTGTGATTTGCTCTTCACGTGCTCTGTCAGATAACACTAGGCACATGCACTGCAAACAGCTGTAAGATCAGCACTATGGAGAATGCATCTTTCTGCCCAGCTGGAGACACAGCACAGCCTGAATCAGCACAGACACTGAGTGCTTGCACAGAGAATGCCTGTGGGCAGTGCCAGCGGAGCAGCCCCCAGTTTGTTGGTCCTTCTCCAACACGGCAACACAGAAGAGAGAAACCCAGCAGAGCTATCAACAGTGCTAACATCAAGGCATGTAAACCACTGCACTTCTCTGTTGATCTAAAGATTTAAGGATGGATATCAGAACTATTAATTAATTTTTCCTGAAGATCATAACAGTAAAGAGGCTTCTTGAGGTTGCATGGGAAGATGCTCTTAGAAAGATTTCAGAGTAGAAAAGATTTCACGTGTCAGAAAAAACTACAGTGGGAATGCTTTGAGCAAGTTAGAGAAACCACCCGTGACTCCATGACAGAGACATTTGCAATACTGTTGAAGAAACAAAGAATGACCCACATACCACTTTTGGCTTGAAAGGAGGGTCCACCTCCCTCTTCTCTAGTACTGCCCAGTTGATGGTTTTGAAGAAAGGATGGTCTCGGATATTCCCAGTGACCCCGAGTCGTCTTGTTGGATCTCTTTCAAATAGCTGCAAGACAAGATAACCAATAAAGCCTTTTATCTGCAAAAAAGATTGTCATGAAGAAATAACAGGTGTGCTGCTGCATGAACAAAAGCTGCTAACAGTAAACAGACATCAGTATTAACCTCACTTGGCTTTCTGTTTGTAAAAAACAATCTGCTAGCTGATGAACAGCTCCTTTTAAAAGCTGAACTTTTATAGACTCAGAATGGTTTGAGTTGGGAGGGACCTCTAAAGGCCATCTGGTCCCGCTCCCTGCAGGGCACAGGGACACCCACAGCTCCACCAGGTGCTCAGAGCCCCCCAGCCTGACCTGAGTGTCTGCAGGGATGGGCACCCCCACCTCACTGGGCGCTGTGCAGTGCTGCACCACCCTTACTGTGAAAAACTTTTACATCCAGTCTAAATCTCCGTTTTAGTTTGAAACCATCTCCCCTTGTCCTGTCACCACAGACCCTGCTAAAGAGCCTGTCCCCTTCTTCCTCACAGCCCCCCTTTAGCTACTGAGAGACCCTCTCGGGTCTCCCCAGTGCCTTCTCTTCTCCAGGCTGCACAGCCCCAGCTCTCAGCCTGTCCTTGTATGGAGGTGTTCCCCATGAGGGGAATGCCCCTATTTCCTCCCCCATGGAGGAACTACAGTAGGATGACCCACTCCTGGATCAGACCCACCTTTTCTAATATATCTTTTGATTCCTTGGTAATCCAGCGTGGGTAGTGAGGTGTGTCCACTCGGATAGACTCAAACAACTCATCTTCATCATCCCCGTGGAAAGGGGACTGTCCAATAAGCATCTCGTACAGCAGGACCCCGAATGACCACCAGTCCACAGAGAACGTGTACCTCAAGCCTTGCAGAATCTTGTTCCACAGAAGGGGTACAGGGGAAGAAATGTGGGTAATTAGTAAAAAGCAGCCAAAAAACAGAAGTGTGATTTTAAGAGAATCGTTAATAACGCGCGTATCGGGAAGGGGGGGGCGTGGAGAAATCCAGCTGTCTGATGGGGTTGTTGATGCTGTTTTTGGAGTTTTATGTTCAGCTGCTGGTTCTGGAAACGTGGGCAGCCCAGTGACAGATCTTTGCTCTCATTCTGAAACTCTCCCCATTAACTTTAAATGCCACGTACTTGGAAACATTCGCTCTGGTTTCATTACAAGGTAATACACCAGGGAAGGGAGGAGCACACAGCAACGAAAGCAGACTATTAACCAACAGACTTTGACATTTACAGCTCTTAATAGCTAACTACCTTATTGACCACTCTGCAAATCAGATAAAAAGCCAGCTATGAGCACAAGGAATGTAATGGTGACAGTCTCCTTGGAAGCTGTTCTTGCTCTCAGTTTTGGCTGTTTGCAGGGGCACGGGTCTGTTCACCACCTGCAGGGCACGTGCTCCGTTTGCAGGAGCACTGCACATGTTCCAGCTGTAAGGGCGGAAGGGAAGCCTGGATTTTCAACAACTGAAACATTTAACACCACAAAACCAACACCTTTTTCTTTTAAAAAGTGTACATATAGAATACTCAGAAATTTTAAGAACTTTCTACAGAAAAACTCAGTTTTAATGTCTTCTCCATGCTAATTAGACTTTTCTTTTAATACACAGTTCTGAACTATTATTCTTTAAAGGGAAGAATCACTGTGGCAGTCCCTCCAGCATCAGGGCACTAAATCCCCCCCGCAGCGCGGCAGTGACGCACTGACCTCTGGAGCAATGTAGTCTGGGGTCCCACAGAAAGTGCTCGCCCTGTTCTCACCAACCACATTTTCTTTGCACATGCCAAAATCAGCTATTTTGATGTGGCCTTCTTTATCAAGCATAACATTGTCCAGCTTTAGGTCTCTGCAAGAAGTATATTAAAAAAAGGCATGTTTTAAAGACGGGTGAGTGATTTCTGGATGCGGATGCATGCAGTTTCTTCAGCGCTTCAGAGAAGCCCTGCGTCACACACAGAGGCTGCTCAAGAAAATCATTACCTGTCAATGCAACGCCTACAAAACAGTACTTCTGTGCTTTGAAGACAGTAGTGAGAAAGGACAAATTGTCTTGTCAGAGAAAGAAAGAGGTCAACGTGTATATACAGAGCGACCTTACCATCCTCACCGTCTGCTCCCATGCCCAAAAGCACACCGGGTGCCTCTGCTGCCTCTGGAAAGAGGCGTGAGCCAACACCTCGGCAGCCAGCACAGCGGTGCTCAGCTGGCTGCACAGCTCCAGGGAAGCACTGTTGGATTCCTGCAGCATTTGGCACAAGCACGAACGCTCATAGCCGGCCCAGTCTCAGCACCACCTGGGCCTTGTTCCTTGTTACAGCCTGGGGGAGGTTGCATGCTGCAACCCACTGTCTGTGAAGTGTCCTGTTCATGTCTGTTTCCATAATTACACTCCTCACTCAAGTAAGAGCTTTTTTTAAACAGCAGCTTCCAAAAGCTGCATTCCCTCCCTTTGACTGCAATGTGGTCTTTGTCCATCTGGCTGCAAAAGCACATACCGAGGAGGGCAGACTGAAGAAAAACTGAACAGCCCTTCTGCTTACCAAGACAGACTTGGAAGAGCAGATTTTACATGAGAACAGGGCAGCCTCTTCTCCCTCCTGACCTAAGCTTACATGATCATGCTGCCAAAAGGGTGAGGTGCAGTTGGAACTAAGAGCCCCTGCTCTAGTGTGATAAATCCTTCTGTGTTTGGAGATCAGCTGCTGCTCACCTGAGTAAGCTGAATACATTTCTGAGACAGGGAAAGCTCTCTGCAATGCAAGGCACTGCACTTACCTAGCTACAAGCTCCAAAATCTTTCGTATGGGTGTGAGGGGTTCACTTACGTGCAACGCCTACCTAAAACCACTCCACTCAGATTCTGTGATTGCACTGGTAAACTTCCTGTGTGAGACGGAGAAGAAAAGCACCTGTGGTTTTGCTGATGTCCTGTTGGTAAGTGGTGCTGTTTCTTTGAAAATATTCCACACCATGAAATCTCCCTCTAGGAACATTAATTTAATGTAGAGACATGTAACAGCAGGCCTCAAAATTCTCTAGCAAATTAGAGATGGAAGGACATCCTGCTGGGAACAGGAGTCTGACCTCTTCTTTCTATGAACGTGCAGGAGGCAGTGGGAATACAGCTGAGTACAGTGAGTACCTTCCTGGGTCATGGCTGTTCAGAGTCACCTTTCTTCACCAACAGGTGAAGTTCATCCTCTCTACAAACACTTCACTGTGACCTACAGGTCTAATTTCAGAAAGCTGCCTTACAGGATGGGTGCTCTGTTTCTATAGAGGGAGACGGGCATCACTGGGCACCTTGGGGCACGTTCACCTGGGGCTATGCCAGACTTGCTCTCAAGCACACAGCTGCTGTCCTTTGTACCTGTTAGAGGTGAGAGCTGCCTAAGCACACTACCCAACATTGCCTTAGAGGCTTATGATTTCTTGTAATGTGGATATTTACAGTTTACAACAGAAGCAGTTGATGAGCATCTGGTCCCTGACATCTAGACCTGGTGAGTCAGAAGCATCAATTCTGTGGTTTCCTATAGAAGGGAAAAGCAGAAGACTTTCACCTCCATGGTTTTGCAGGGCTAGTAGGAACTGATACCATCATGGACCCTCACCACTGTCACCAAACTAGCAAAACATGATCTGAAGAGAGTGCTTAAAAATAACAGACAAAACTGCTTTTGCGTAACCTAAATAACATTCCTTCATTCTGGTTGCCAAGGAAAACACACAAAGATACAGAATTCTTCTCAGGCGTGTTAATAATGTTGGAATAACATCAATTCTCTGACAGACAGCTTTTACTTACTACATCAGTAGTACTAACCAGGCACGAAGTGTTAAGGCAATTCCACAGTTCCCACTCTGGAACTAGATGGCACTCACCTATAAATAATGCCTTTGCTGTGAAGAAACTGTAGCCCACATACAATTTCAGCTCCATAAAACCTGAAAAGATTAAAACATCTTTTAGCCTGGCTTGCCCAGTTCCAACATTAGACATCTAGCACTCCTTAGCACAACACACAGTAACACAAGCCCTTTTTCAGTTCAGTTACACAACCCACCGGTGCTTTTGGCTATAACCACTACCCTGTGCTGTGACATTTTTCATGTATCCACTCAGTGATAAAATTACAACCATTCTTCTGGATGAGGTAGGTAAGAACTGATCTAAAACTAGAAGTTACAGTTACAATAATACAATATTTTTGCATCTTTTAAGTCTTCAGCTCTGGTTATCTTCACATCATAGGTTACTGACAAAAATCACACTTGCTAAATGAAGTGTCTTCCCATTTTCATGTATATCTTGCGTGAAGTGCAGGTTATCCTCCTGCAATGTTATGTCAACTTAGCAGTGCTAGTGATATTATTTACTGGGTTCTCCCAGCCCTGCCAATGCTGTTTTCTTAGAAAATTATTTTTTTTCATCAAAATACTCTCCTAAAGGACACTAAAGCTCTACCTTTTCATTGCTGACTTATGTTGTGGTGTACCTAGCATCTCCAAGTACAGGCATCCCTTAAAGCAAAACATCACCATGCTATGTAAAAGAATAAAACCTAACTTGATACATTACTCTGAGCATCTTCATTGTATCACACTAGTGCCTATAATATATTTTCAATCATCAGCCACTGAAACTTGAGTGAAAGACTACAACAGGTAAGCGGTGTTAGAACTCGAAGCAGTAAAACCTTAAAAACTATAACCACTCATGGACTGAAGAGTTGTGGACTTACGTTGCTCTGTAAAGATCAAAACGTCCCTTGTCTTGTATGTGAAACATGAGGTCTCCCCCGTTCAGGAACTCCATAACGAAAAACAGATGATCCTATTTTGTAGATGATCAGAGAATGGAAACATTACTGATGTCACTGCAACCACACATTGAGTACTACTGGGGACCAAGCAGCCACTTCCCTCCTATCCTGAAATATTCACCTTTCACGCACTCCTAAGAGCGTATGAGGCTGCTATAGATTTGAGCAGCATGGTCTTGTAAGGCTGAAGAGCTCACCTTGCATTCTGTGGGCTTCTAGTTCTAATACAAATATATATTTAAATAGACCTACTGACTTCTGTGACAGTCATCTTAGTTCCCTTCACTGAGGATAAAGCTAAGGCCAAGGATTTAAATTAAACTGCCTCTTACTCCAAACAGCGTAGCTGTTACTCTGATCTCCTTCTGTTCTCCTCAGCGGGTATCACACTCACTTTCCACGAAGCTTGTGAACTATTGCAGACAGCACAAGAATAGTGAAGCAAGAGTTAAATACCCTAAGTTATTTTCACTTGGCTGTTGGTAACAGCATCCATTAAAGGCTAAATGTCTTGTGTTGCTGTTGGTTTTTTTTCTTACCTTTGTCTGGAACGTGCAGTAAAGGTGTGTGAGAAATGGATTTTCCCATGCGAGTGCTAGGACCCGCTTTTCCACCATGGTACATTCCACATCATCATCAATTAGCACCACATCTTTTTTCAGAGCCTTGACAGCAAAGAATTCATTCTTCCCTTTTAGCTCAGCAAGAAGAACCTACAAACAAAATAAAAGATGAGATTACAGCATGTGTAGGAAAGACTGTTGCAGATGGCATCAATTAAGGGAAAGTCAAGGGCCTTTGTAGCAAGTGCTGTGACAACTAAATAACTGTGTACAAGGGGAAGATGGGTGAGATTTGGGAAGGTGAAGCCCATGGGCATAGATTAAGGGAGATAGGATACGAAGAGCATGCAACACAGGCACAGCAGCTTTCAGGACAGTTTTTCTGTCAGTTTCTTGTCATAGGATAAACAGAGGACACGGAAAGCCTGTTCCTTCAATGGAGCTGGAGTGCCACAGCCAACAGAAGACAGGGCTTGTGGAAGTCACAGCACCCTTGGACATGCACAGAGCAGAGGCAGACAGGAGTGGATGGTCATGCTGCCCTCCCACACATTCTGCATTGCATGGGAGCACTGAGTCCATTTCTATACACAGCATATTAACAAAACATCCTTTTGGATAAAGGGCAGTTCCTCTGACTGGATATTAAATTATTGAAAGCCTGCTGTGCACAATGTATCACTTCTGACTACAGACAAGAGTCAGGTCAAGAACTTTTAGCATCTTCAACAGAGTTGGCTATGATCTCTTCTGTTAAAATATCTACCCAAGTGGCTGTAAGACCTTTCTGGTTAATGAAAATAGTCCACAGTACTGCAGAGATCAAGCAAAGCTGTCAGTTTAAGCTCTAAGTTTGTTACATACCTTTCCAAAACTTCCTTTTCCTAATACTTTATGGAAGACAAAGCTGTCTATGTTGAATTTTCTCCGGCTTGCAATTCGTGGTGCTGTTTTGGCTGTGCTTCCCTCCCAGAGTTTATCGTATTGGCTGTTATCTGCTAATCGAAACAAGGAGTGTAAAGTTCAAAGTATTCAGAACAACTGCAGGACTCAGATCCCCTGCTAGGAATTAAGTAGTCACCTGCCACTTCAGTTCACTTGCTGCTGGGATACTGGCAATCTAAACATTCAGGTCAAATCCTGTAGTTCATAACAAGTTTAAATTACTCAAGTATGGGTGATAATGTTGGATTTGAATCTGTGGTTGTTTCTGATGCTGGGTTCAAGCAATACATACACAGGAATTATAAAAATAAAAGGCCCTAACTTTCCCCTATTGTTATGATACAGAGCATAATTCGGAGAATGAGAGCCTTACAAGCACAGTTTGTATTTATCTTCTGTTAACAGAAGGGGCTAGTCCCTCTGCCTGAGCAGAGGGGCCACAAAAAGATCAGGTTTGTGAACAAAAACACGGTAAATAACATCACACTAATTTTCTTTCCTGGCATTGCAATAGAATTATCTCAATGTATGGCTCCAGAGCCATCAGTTACCTCTTACTGAACCCAGTGATTTCCATCTGATATAGTTACTATTTCTGTTACACTCACTTCTGCATAAATGATCAAAAGTTTCTAAAATGAGACTTATAAAATGCTAGAACTCTTCAGCAATAGCAAAAGCACAAAATAAAATCTTATTCTGAACCTGTAGAGATAATTTAAGTAGTGCCTGGAATCCTATGCCAGGTATCCTATTGGACTGAAAAAATGCTGGTGTTTGTCAAAAAGTTATGTAAGCATTTTGTGTGGCCAGGTTAAAAAAAAAAAAAAAGCATTTGTATGTTTTTTAACAATGCTTGTTCAAAAAAAAGAGTCTAACATAAGGCAAGAATGAATAACTAAAACAGTTTGTGCAGTCCAGTAGGTAAGTGGCTAAAGGAAAATACAGTTGCTTCTCTCACCTGTTGCATCTCCTTCTGGAGCTCTAGCTTTCTTATCAAAATCTTGGTAAACACCAACACTTTCCACAGATCCAGAATCAGACCTTCGTGTAGATTTCTGAGGAGGAAGGGAACACTTGAAATTCCGCTGGCACTGTTACTTTTAGAAATATTTGTAACAATAGCTTTATGTTAAATGCAACACGATGGCAGTATGATTTTTGCTTTTTCATTATTAACTGCTACTACATCTCTCTTCTCAAAGTCTAGCTCATTTTACACCACACATTTTACAGTTTCAACTCAATGAATTGCTTCCTTCAACTGCTCACAAAGAAAATCACTAAAACTCCTGAACAGTCTATGTAGTTATTTGTTGAAAAACTATGAAAGGTATAATGGTTTGAATCTACAGTGAAAATAATTGTTTGGTTTGAATTCACTGTGGGAAAATTCACTTGTGAATGTGAATTCACTGTTGGACTCGTGTTAATTTTTCTGCAACAGGAGATAGGAACCCCTGTCATACTGGACATGCTCAAGTCAGTGTGTGACATCCATCTTCAGCACATGCAAACTAATTTTATGTGCGGAAGATCTCTGAGATCAAGTTTTAGTAACAAGCAAATAAAGTTTTTCTGTGTTGTTCTCAACACAGGGCTGGAAGAACAGCTCTCACTGTTTTCAAAGTAAATACCCTGTTAAAGTACAGGAATGGCTCAGCTCAGAGGAATTACTGTTGGCTTTTGTGATATATTTTCCTGTTTTATTTCAGAGCTTGTGTCTGAATCTTTATTTGCAAGTCAGAAGTCAACAAACTGTACTCAAGAGACAGCCACGCTGCAGCAGGAGACCAACACTGTAAACTATCAATCACTGTTAATTCCAGGGGAGTTTTCTATGTGTGTGTATCAGATTAATACAAATTGAAGCTATTTGGTCTGTTTCTCCTTACTTATTTTAGTATTCAAGGGAAATTCTACAGTTGAAGCACAAGAAACCAGACTTCAACTTTATGCTACCACTGTTGGAACAGAATTAAACAGAAAGGGAGTAAATAACCCTGGCACTGTCAAAGAACCAAGGTGCATTTCAGGAAAACACATATTTCTTGCAGAATTCTTTGTCAGGTGGGATGTTTTTCTCCCCAACTTCACCTCTAGGCTTCTGACATCATTAGCCTCTTTATGGTCAAATAAAGAAGAGAAAGCTGTTTACATTTCCTAAGTCCCAAACTTCCATTCCCAATAAAAGCCATACGGAAAAGATGATGTAAAAATACCCCAAAAGCAACTAACTGCATGACAAATGGCCATGAAGCATAAGGTCAGAAAGCATACCTGGCTAACTTGATTTAAAGCTTCAGCTAGCAACTTCTGGTTTATTCCACACAAGTTGGCTACCTTCTTTTGGCATTTATGATGCACATTCATCCCACATTCTGAAAGAAATTTAAGGACAGTAATATAAGCATCTGAAAAACCACCTGAAATTACAACCAAGTGCCTGTTTTTCAGCGCAGTTCATAAACATTATAGCAAGCTCAGATTAGATATTCATCTCCGATTATAAACACAAAATTACAATTTTAATCTTTAACACAATGAAGGCTACAAAAATCTGCTCAAAAGGAAGAAGTTGCATCCACAAACGCACAGCGTGTAGCAACAGCTAATCTCCAGGGGGGAGCAGAGAGGAAGAGGCCACACCAGACAAGCAGCAGGAGGCCCCAGCTGCTCCGCTCCCTCTCCCTACCTTCACACTTGAGTCCTTGTTTGACCAGCCCCCAGAGCAGGCTGCCGCAGTGGTCGCAGAAGGTAGGGCTCATGTAGTTGTAAACTCTGAAGCGGTGAGGCATGTCGATCTTGAAACGTTCCTTCTGAAACTGTGGGCAGGGAGACCAGTGAGGCACTTCACTCAAAACAGGACAAGCTTCTTACAGAAAACAGTTCGGATATTACAAAGCCACAACAATTTTATCCTGAATACGCCAGCCTTAACATTCCGCATAGAAGTTGGGTACACAGCCCAGCCTAACTGGGCATCTACTGAACAAAAACATGCAGCTAGCATCTCTTTACATCTCACCATGTCAGCAGTGAACATGAAGTTACATGCATAAACTGCTGGGAGTTTAGAAATATTTGAGACAACTGTGTGAGACTTTAGGGGTCCTGACAATAGTGAAATTACACTTATGTTGCAGAATGCAGACTCTCTTCCCTTTCATCAGTAAAATGCACCCAAGAACATCAGGAAAACATCACCACATCACCCTCACAATACATCTCGAGGTATAGGAATACATCATGCCACAAAATACATCCAAGAGAAAAATTCAGCATTTTGAGATTTTGAAGCCTGCCAAAATCCTTCTTGCTCCATAAATATACCCCTTGTCTAGCAGGGGAAGAAATAATCCATCAATACTACCCACCTCCTTGCAGGGCCTTTGACTACTTTTATTTATTTATTTTACTTCAGAGTTACATCAGTCTTAAAGAGAAGAGAGAAACTCAGTAGTGCAGGCAAGTACCTCCCAAAATAGACTTGGCTGTTTCTATACAAGGTTTTGTTTGCTCAGGAGCTTATGAGAGTTATAGCTCTAAGGATACTGTTCCAGCTCTTACCATTGTGTCCCTGCTGTTGGCTGCAGTACCAGTACACCTCCCAATGATTTTATCAATACATTTCTTATGAATAGCAGCATTGCATTCTTCATGGCATGCACAAGAAAAAAGAAATAGAGTTTTTCAGATAATAGATACATAGGATGAGGTGTTTGCAATTCATCGCACAATGTGAAAAACACACTCCTTTCCACCATACCATATGCACCAAAACCATTTCTATCAAAATGATGATCTTCTTAAAGCAGTTTCCCTCCCTTCCCTTTAATCATAGCCTCAATTTTTAAACTAATCCTGCTTCCATTAGACAATGCCACCAGTATTTCATAATATGAGGAAAGTATTATGCTTCCAATCCTCTTCGATATCTCTTCTGCTGTTCAGAGTAATGCACAGACACCTATGCTAAGTTAAAAAAGTGGTTCTGAATTCAGCTGAAAAACCCAATAGTAATTCATTTTAGCAAGGGTTTCACAACAGCTGCTGTCACATATGAGCGCAACTTTTCAACTGTATTACATACACATGAGAAGAAAAGCTACGTCTAAATCTTGGTACTAAAATTTCAGGTAGGAATCACAACTAGACAGCCTCAGATTATTATGCACAATTTATTTTTAACATCTACTAATACATAACAGTAACTATTAAAATCATATATGAAGTCATACAAGAAAAAAAGACAAAAGCCAATCAACTTACGTCTACATTTGTATCCCTGTTTGTTGAGCCCCCTGAAAAACAAATGTTAGAGAAAGAAATCATAAGCGTATGATTGCTAGAATAAGAGGTGGCTTTTATTTTTATTTTCACCATGCCAGCCAGTTTCTTTGTTTATGGGAATATTTGTTCCAATCAATGAACTTGTCTAAGTTCTGGTATTCAGAATCCTCTGTCTTAGGAAGGCAAGGCTTAGAAGGAGTGGTTGTATTGTTTTGAAAGCCTACCACATTAGGAGGAAAACCCAGAAAAATCAAGGTTTCAATCACATGGAAATTCCTCCTGATTTGACTTACTACCAAAATGAATCCTACGAAATGGAAATCCAGCTTCTTGCTCTTGGTGGGTCTTTATTCTATCAGCTACTTCACATCTCAAAATTTGATTATTTTTTTCTCAGATCCACCCATCTCACTCTTTTGTGAAAGAGCTGCGGTTGGTTTCAGGCCAAATTTCATTTTTGATGCAGATGGAATTTTTGCCAGTTATATTAGTTCTATTTTTTAATGTGAAAGAGACATCTATAGTTCTGAAGCATAACAATACTCATAGTACATACATTATTTCCAACTCATAAGATGGAAATCCATCTGTAGTACCTTTCATTTCAATACACATGAAGGCAATTTTAGAGTTATTTATCCTTTGGAGGTGGGGAAGCTTAGTGTTTCCTTCTTACCATACAAAGTCTTTGCAGACAGAACAAAATGTGGGTTGTCCAAAGAAGGTAGCAATAAATTCATGGTTTTTGATGTAGTGGATTTTTGCTTGCTTGATAGCTCCTCTCCTGTTCATAGTCACTGTTCCCTCTTCTTCCCTCAAAGACTGTTTGCAATCTAAGGAGGAGGATGGGGGAGACAAGAGGACATACTTTAAACGCTACCTTATTACAAAGACTAATATTTGCTTCTTCAAAACATTGTTTCTTCTTCTGTTTCCAGCTTGTGTTTCTACCAGGGCTGCTTCAAAACCAATGCCTCCAATGTTGTGATGCTGGCCCACAATGCCAGAGGCGGGTGGTGGTGGGGCGGCAGCAGAGGCTGAACCTTCCCACCCAAACCCCGTCCCATGCTGTGGCCGTGTGACAGAGGGCAGCAGAGGGGCACTCTGACCCAATGGTCTCTGACATGGCAGGGCAGATGGAACAAAGGGGTGGGACTGAATTGCTCAATATGGAAAAAATGGCACCCACTGACATTCATCAATACTGCTGAATGCTGATGGAGACCAGACAGCGGCTGTGAGCGCAGTGAGGGGGCTGGTGCATTGCAGCAGTGACAGTGACAGCAGTCCCTGCTGCTGGGGCAGGTTGGTACGAGCATGGCATGCAGCTCTTGTTCATCGCTGGGGAAAGTGCAGAGCTAATGGCAGTGGCTGTGTTCGTAAAGAGTGTTTTGTAGTGAGAATTTCCTCTATCAAACAGTGTCATTGTGCTCTTCGTAACCTGTAGTTTCCACGGAAATAAAGAGAAGGCATTACTTTCAGAGCAACTTCTGTATATTGATTGAAACAGATTTGATTCCTTTGCCAAGTCACGTTAACCACAATTTTTGCAGTATTTACTGCAACGTGACCCAGGAGCCCTGTTTCTCTTGTTGCTAGCTGCATTTGCTCCTTGTCAGGGTATCAGCTGTCTGCCACTGCTGCTGTCCCACCAGAGGCTGGGCCTGGAATGCAATTTATCATTTGATACCATTCTTAGTGTCTGGAGCTAATCCCTCAGTCATAGCCAACAGTGGCCAGCCTGCAGTATCTGCTGTTTTAGAAAAGGAGGGACAAAGTCAGTGCAGAGATTAAGAAAAGCTTAAGCATGTTACTGCAAAGAATGATCAAAAAAGGCCCTTGGTTTTCACCAGCAGCTATTAATGCACTTTTCTGAGCAACTGACCATCTGGATCAGAGAAAAACTTAGCCTTGCCCTGAAAAAAGTTCACAAGGTGCACTGTTGTACCCTGACACTACATACATCACTCAGCTCAGGGTTTCTTTCTGCTGCTCAAACAGGCCACTGAGTTCACCCAACAAAAACCCCAGGCTCGCTGATGCTTGCAAACAGTGCTATCTTTTTGCTGAACCCTGCTGAGCAAACACATAGACCTCACCCACCACCCATCAAATGCTTCAAGGAAACCACACGCTGAAATGTGTGTGCAAGGAAAAAAAAAAACTATGTTGAGAGCTGGTAGAAGTTCCTATTGCCTACTGCACGAAAACAATATGTAAGGGGGATTTTAATCAGTAACAGCAACAAAGCAGAGAGAGGAGTGTCATTTCTGTGCATGTATTTTAAGGAGATGCCCTGTGATTGAAGAGACTAAATGGCAATTAGTGAGCTGGGCTGCATCGCTTAAGAAAAAAGCAGGGAAAATAAATGTTTTCCTTAAACATACATTGACTGGGAAGAATCCTTGAGCACAGCACAACTTCGAAATCTGCATGTGAGAACACACGGCCTTCACAAACAGCTGCCTTATTAAACATCTTTGCCAAAATTAACCAATATACCAAAGTGTAGCTGAAAATATTTTTGTACACTTCTCTAAAAACTGAGGTTTGGACAGCAGCTGTAGGTCACGTGCATCTGAACCTGAGATGGCTCTGAAATGATAGCACAGATCATTTATTTACTATTTACTATGGATATGATCAGCAAGTTATTGTTAAGGTGTAAATTACCTTTGATGTATATTGCTCCAGAAACCTTTCAGAAGTTCAGCCAAACATGGACTCAGTAGGGGAACAGAGGCTTTGTTTCAGAGATGCAGAGAGAATTAAGAATTGCAAGAAGTATGCTCCCCAACAGCAGGGTGGAGATGGTGAGAGAGGAAGAAATACCAAGGGAATGCCATTGCTGCCCTCCAAGCCAGGACTTCCCCTGATGAAATGTGTGCACTGGACCAGCAAAATCAGACAGATTGATGGACAAAGCAGCTGAATTTGCAACTAAAATCCAGCAACAGCTGCCTGGACCCCATGCTCCTTCGTGCCACATGTTCATTAAGACATCATTAAGCAGGCTGGTGAGCTGGAGAGGTGCTACAGCCACACCCCTACACACACACACTGATCTCACTGCAGCCCCTGCGACTGCTTCACAGTTTGCGACACCACGGGCCAACCACAGCCTGGGCAACACTTGCTGAGCTGCCTAAACAACACCGCTGGGACTCAGCTGAGCTGCTATAAACCTCAAGGCAAGACGTCACGTTGTCTCGGTTCAACCTCTCAAGTTCAAGGAGGAAAGAAAACAGCCTCTGGAATAACCATGCTAGAGTTTTAAAGAGAAGGAAAAGAAAAATATTTACCAACTTTAGAGTTCGTTTTTCACTTTAACTTTCATGATTTTGTTTATAATCTGAACAGAGGAAAAATAACAGTGCTACTGTCAGAAACTGAGAACTGAGACTGCTTCAAACAGGGACAGGCAAAACACTTCCTCAGCTGGATGGCTGACTGAGTTGAAAGATTTGCCTGAAACTGCACCAGAAATCATAAAACTTACCAACATTTCTGCTCCATGTCTCTTTCTGCAGTTCTGCTGCCTTGTGCTCGGCTTTGTTTGAAAGTTAAGCGTGCCCTTCAGGTCAACAGAAATATTAATCTCACAGAGCAATCATTAAAAAAGAAATCTTACTTCTCACAAAGGAGACCTTGCTGGTCTCTCTAAGCTGGTGGTCCTGGAGATCTGTACAGAAAAACATCTCCAGAAATACAGGTTTCCCACAAGTCTGCGCTTCACTGATGATTTGCTGTGCTAAATGATTTTGAGTTTTACAATCATTATGATTTAATTACAGGCAGAAGATTAATCTTGCTCTGTATTTCTCTCTCAAGTCATCTCTTTTGTTTTCAGTAGTGGCTCTCGGCTGCCGACACTGAAGCAGCCATACCAACAACCCAATCCTGCACCAACCAGCACTATTTGCTCCTAAAGCTGGGGCACAGTTCCACATTACCCAGCCCCCAGCTGCAGTGCACACTTTAACACGGGTGCTCAAAACCATTTACAAACCCTTCACAGTACCTTTTATCAAAGCCCATGCACTCCCTGTACAAACCCAACCAGAACCCTACGGGCACTGCTAAGCGGGTGAGCGATGCCTGCCCAGCGCTCAGCAGCACACACAGCTGTGCCCACTGCTCAGAGGAGCTCCGAGCTGCAGTGCTCTGCCCTGCATGAAGCCAGCAGGCTACAGGGAAGAGCTAGAAGGAAGCAGCAGGGTTCTGACAAGCCCTGCCTGTCACTGCAGAAGAAAATCCTGGGTCCATACCTCTCTGGTGCTAACCCATCTGCAGGGGTGCTGCAGTAACAGGCTGTGCTCAGCTGCACGCAGCACTTCCTTTGTGTTTTCAGTACACAGAGTGTTTCAGACAACAGTTTGGATAGCAGCAACATGTCCTCTGGTATACACAGACACCTGAGGTAGAGCTCCTTTGTTGTGGTAAAACAGGGAATACATCAGAAAAATGCTTTTTTTTTAAAAATAATTACAAAGAAACAGAAAACCCAATCTTTAAAAAAAAAAAACAGCATCAAGTTTCTCGCCAACATATACATCACATCAAGTGTCCTCCAGCCTGCACAACATGGCAGCTGCCTTCCCAGCCAAACACAGCACCACCACCACATCTATCAAACAACTCTAACTGCGAATGATTTCCTCGAAAAGAACAAACAAAGCAGGAAGATGTTTTCATTAAGCTTGTGCAATCACACTTCTGGATGCAGACTAAAGCAGATGTGAGGTGCCACTCAATAACTATGATATCTACCACATTTTTGAAACGGCGTTTTCTCAGTTAAATGATTAAATCACACCAACTTCTCCGTTTATAAGGGACCACTTCTGGCTTTTCAGCCCTCCCCAAAATGTTTTATTCCTCATGTGACAAACTTTCCCCAACATGCCTCATCCATACTGAAACCTTCTTCAAACCTCAGTCTAGATCCATACAACGTGCAAATCATCATAGCAGAGCATCTGTGAATCTGTTCTTTACTTCATTTATTTTTCACAGACACCTCAGAAAAACTCTGATCTGAAAAACTGTCTGCTCTCCAACTCACCCAACACTCAGCACAACACACGCAAGAAGAACACATTCCAAAGAACTCCAGCTCCCCGGTTCACACTGTTCTCCCAGAAACCAGAACCGTCGGATACCAAGAGTTCACGTGCAAACCTGATCCACCTGATAGCATCTGAAGGAGAGAGTTCACTAAGCCTTTCTCCAAGAAGCTGAAGCCAGCAAAACAGTAAATCAGAATTCAGAGACAAAAGCCATGTTTCCAAAGCCTCCAAAGCTGCTGAGAGCAAGACCCTCAGTAGTGCAGCGAGTCACCTCCAAGATCCTGGGTTTTCTTCCTCAATGAGGTTATTAACTACACTTAAATAAACAAAGATCCAGCAACGCGTTAAACACGTAATTTCCACCCAGTGTGACTGAAGCTGCTTTACAGATCTTTCAGTACTATAGCAAGTGAATGAAAGGCAGAAGAAAAGCAATATTTTGACATGAAAATAGGAGTCAATATCCCGTTGCTATGCTTTACACACTAGAAGACAAGCTTTGATTTCCAGCACAGACTTATTTCCAAATCACAGGACAGAAGGCAAAAGAAGTTATTTGAGAGCTCAAAGTCACTGTTTTACAGAGTCTTGACAGAAAAGAGCATCCAAGACTGGGAAGACTTTTCATACATGCCTCTAAAACTAACTGACCCAACCTGCAAAGAGAACACACAAATGAAATGGCTCAGCATAGCCTAGCACGGAGCAAATTTAATACCAGTTAATTCCAAGAAAGTTATTTGCTAACAATAAATCTGGCAGTGGAGCAATAACGTGCCTACTTCTCAACACTGCTGCCTGCTATCAAAGCAAAGCAGTTTCCTCTAGACATGGCAGAATGTTCGACTTAGAAGGAAAGCTTGGAAGTCAAGAGCTTTCATTTGGAAGTCAAGAGCTTTCACCTGCAAAGCAAGCCAAAGCAAGAATTAGTCATCTCTGCAAAGTGCTTGGAGCTACCACCACCTTTAACTCACAGACATTGGTGGCAGCGATACCTTAAACTAGGAACAACTGAATCCCAGGTTCAGAACAAGCCTGTTTTAGTATTTTAGAGACTCAACTACCATACAGCTCTGTATGGAAACACACATCAGAGAGAAAACAAAATGCTCTGTGCATAGGATGGAACGTGAACCATCTCTGAGCTTTCAGCTATTAACTGAGTTTTTCAGCAATGTGGAGAATGGCAGTTATACACTCTTCTAACACATTAACAAACGTCTCTGCTCTACTATGCTAACAGCTCATTTAGCTGCAGAAAATGTTTACAGCACTACAACGATAAGCCCAAATCACTGCAACGCTTTTCTACTTGGCAAATATGTAATGACACAAGGCAAGCCTAAGTTTGAGCAGTGACAGTACATTATGCTTAATGTGAACATTCTGAGAGTCGCACTGAGCAACTCTCCTTCACAAAACGTAAATGTACAACTATGTCTTGAAAAGGAGTCACCACTGCCTCCATGGTTTGGTTATCAAGAAGGCATTGGTCAGTAACTGCCTATAAAATGGAGGGTAAATATGAAGTTCTTGCAAAGTAGAAGGTCAAACAAGAACACTAACATGAATCCCAACCTGAAAATTAAAGTAAGATTGGATGATTCAATGATCTGTTCCCTATTCAGACCTCATCCACTGCCTTCTGCAGCCCCTAACAGTAATGGCAATGAAAAGAACTTCAAACATCATTGTATCTATTTTTCATTTATTCTGACAAACGACTAAGTAAAATTATTTTTAGCACACATTGCAGAGAGTTTTCACATATGCCATCTCTACTGTTTTTCATGTTGGTATGGAGGGAAGGAGATTCAGTCTCATTAAATGAGCAACTGAAAAAAATGAAGTCGGATTTGTGCATTTTTGGTTGAGAAACATTTAAGCTTTGTGGACAAATGGATTTCTGCATGTCTTATTAAATAGATCTTTATAATAGCAGTACACCATGAAGCTGCCTCGCATGAGAAAGCCACAATGAAGTCCAAGACGAAAAGTTTTCTTTCATCTGTAAACATAATTGTTCACAACAGTTTGGATGTGAGCCAGAATATACCTGGCGCATAAACACAGGTCTGTCAACCTTCGGATATATGCTTTTGCTTATTGGCTCTTCAGATTCACCCATTTTTCAAAATATGGCTTCGAAAGAGTTAACATTCCATAAAGGAGATCAAAGCAACAAGACTATCAGACGTTTTTTATTTTTGCCATTGCAAAAGTGAAATGTTGACTCTGAAATGTCACCTCCTGCATAACATCTATCTTTAGTAGCTTTTCCACTGACTGCTACACAGGTTGCACATATGGTACAAAAAATCTTCACAATTTACTTGTTCTATGGGAGCAGAGTTGTGTTCCTCATATACATCTGAACAGCCCCCCCCAAATCCCCAAACCAATGCTTTCAAACTTGTTACTCACACTTTCTACATACTATTTACAAACACAGTATTAAACCATGTAAAACTGATAAGCTAAAGTGACAGAGCAGTGTAATTCGCAATAAAGGTTTCATGACTTCTAATACGGGAACATTAACCAAGATGCAAGGATTACATCGTTTCCTTCAGGAAAGTTACCCAAATCCTCACTACAATACTTGGTCTGGTCAGTGCACCTAAAGCTCCCCCTCTCCTAATTATCTCCTCCTGCCTCCCGCATTCTTTTCCAAGCAGTGTGTGTAGATGTCTAACACATACACCCTGTTCACTTTTTAAACTGATACAACAGAACATTGACTAGATTTGCATTTTAACATTTAACCATTCACTCCTTGCTACAATTGGTTTCCATGATTAATGAATGTTACAACTGAATCCCAAGAAACTCAGACCTAGTTCCCTGATACACAGGAAAGTTTACCACATAAATTAGAACAAGAAGTTTAAATTCTTTACGCTTAAACAGGAACTCATATTTTTCTATTGCACCACAACATGAGGACAGACACACCAAAGTCCCCACTGTGCCTGAATGTAACAACAGTACAGAGTATGAAGGCATTTAGAAGTTAAGAAAAGTAGCACCCATGACTCCACAAAGCCAACAAAACCTCTACAAAACAGATTTTAAAAACCCTGCAAAATGAATTAGTAAGTACACCAGTTTTGTTTTTTTTTTTTTGTAAGCTATATCCTGTGTTATATGAAATGGACTGGAAAACAAACAAACAAAAAAAACCAGCTGACATTACCTATATCTTCTACAAAATATTGCACGGCCATCAGCACCTTCCCCTGAGGTTGTAGGTCAAGCTGTGGAAGGAAAGATACCAACAGTGAAGTATGTGGTAGACTGAAACTCTCAGGAATTTACACAGCCCTTTCTAAGCAATCGAAGCCTGCTGTTCAGTAACTACTGGGCTATAACCCTCTTCCGTATCTCACGGCTGCAGCTGAATCACGTGCTTTTATTCTACCATTTTTACTAGGATGCTGTGCTCCTTTGAGGTCTACCCAAAAGCTCAGTGCAGTCACAGTTCACATGGTTTTTGCATGTCCTTTTCCCTTTGCTCCAAGGAATTTTATCAGCATCTATTTTTACTTTTAGCAAATTCGATTTGCACAGGAATCCAGTTTTAAAGTCTGTACAATGATTAATATGGTTATTGACAGCACAATCCACAGAGCTACCAAATACTGTTGCCTGTCATCCCATAAAAAGCGATGGTATCAACATTTACTTTATGTTTTCCCCCAAACTATTACACACAGTTTCTCTGGCAAACCCTACAGACCAGTGTAATTACAAAGCTCCCAGAGAAAAAGAAATGCTTTCAAGCCTGAGCTCAGAGAGCAAGCACTAACCCTTAACCTGCTGCCTTCACAAAGATAGGAAGCTATTAAGCACGAAAGAATCTGATTCAGTCTTCGCCTTAGCAAAGAGCAAAGTCTCACTGGGTTAATAACAAATTAGTAAATACCACTCGGGTGTATTGCAACCTTCTTGTTTTACCCATGAACATATCATCACAAATCTCATTGCCCTGGCGGGATAATGGCCAATTTTTTTTTTTTTTTTTTTTTATTAAAGCCTTGCCTGACACGTAAAAACATTTGTCTAATTAAGCTTACAGAAGGCGAAGACTTCACTAACTAATGAACGGCTTTCTCTCCAAACACAAAGCCAACCCTTACAGTCTATGGTAAGTGAGCTGATGTCTTTGCTGGGCAGGATAGGCTGTCCAAGGCATGACTGAGGTCATCAGAGGAAATTTAATGCTGATGGTGACTATACAGTACCTGTTCTGTGGGTAATAAGCAAAAGATTTTGAGCCAACTGGCTGAATTAAAACTGACTGTTATTAGCTTTAACAGTTCTTCTCAACAATTGCTTTTGTTCCAGAATTCTATAGGTGGGGAAAAAGTTATACCATTTTGGAATGTAACAGATGAACACAAACCAGTGAGATATTAACAAGCCTGCAAGATCTGTAAGACCCTTAAATATTAACCATCCCTTTAAGTGTTTTTTTTTTTCTTTAACCTCCATGAGTTTGGTGAGGTAGACTTGCACAGACTCAGAGCAAAATTCTGCTACTTACAGCAAAAACGGACTTGAAATAGAACAGTTCTTTAACAAGTATTCCTATACTAAGCAAAGTAACAACTGGACACTCCCTCTGAAACTGCTGTGTAGCATTCAGGAAGACCTACCATTCACATACCCATCCCCTTCCAGTGGGGAACCAGCTTTGCCACTTGTGTGAGCAACAAGACTCATCAAATCAGACGTACCCAGGAACTACCTCTACTACCTGCTTGTCCTGGGCCTGTGAAGAGGTCTCCTCCTGAAGCAAAATTTAGCAACAGTCCAGTCCAAACAGCTGTGAATACAGGACTATGCATGAGATTTTAAGGAGATCTGCTTGTGCTTAGCAAATATTTCCTTGGCATTAATTGCACTCCAAATATAGAGAAGGGCAGGTCCTGTAGTACCAAATACACGTACTTTTTGTGCAAACTGTCTGGAGCTCAGCTTTATGTACAACTGCATGTTGGACAAGACTACAGCACCTAACCATCCAGCTAGACAGCTCACCCAAATCATGGGATATCTAGATGTTCCCCTCTGAATCTTATTTCTGCATTTTGAGAAATGCTGACTATGCAGGACACTTATTAGAGATGCTTCAATATCTGATAGAATTCTGTGGGACATCAATGCCACACCACATTCTCACAATGCTTTTTGCTGGACTAGGAAGAAATCATATTTATTTAAGCCTATTCAGTCTGGCCTGAAAGTTAATTAAGAAGCTAGATGACAGGATTTTATAAAGACTGTATTAAAACCTTAATTCATCAAAAATTTATTGCAACACATCAATTGAATGAATGAAATAATATCTTCACTATCTCAGATTTCTGGGCTAAGGGTTTTGATCCTCCCTATTCCTGTCACTTACTTCTCTCTTGACATAAAAAAAATGTTTTTAATTTTCTTTTTATTTAATGCTTACAGTCATAATTAAAAATCATTCAAACATGATTATTTAACAGTTATTCTTTGGATTTATGTAGTTTGACAACAATTAACTTCTATAAAACTACACTTCATGTCCTTTGTCATGTTCTTAGGTCTGACTCTCAGAATTGTATCCAGCATGATACAGAAGCAAACAACAGATTTAGCAAGATGCCATATCCTCTGACTTCCATCTACAAAAAACTGGGACATAGAGGCAAGCAAAGATACCACTGAAACATAAATGAGGACTGAAAAATGCCCATTTAAGCAGCATCAAGCCAATTAAAATTTTTTGTAAAAATGAATTTCTAAAACAAATCTTAAACTGAAATGCCTTAGAATCTGCCTCACTTCATCTCTGAACTACAATGATCAGAAATTCAAACATTTGCTAGTTGCTATAATGACTGTTAAGCTTTTTAAAATAGGCACTCTGTGATTTACATCAGTATTTCACACACTAAAGCCATTGATTTAACTGTCAATTTCTTGAACTTTGATTGCACATTACCCGCTTCAGAAAAGGCTGCTCAAGTGATTGTCTTATAAACCCAGCCACACATACTAAAGGGACTGAGCACTCATAGTTCAAAGGGCCCAAGGTGCCTGTGCAGCTTGAAAGAAGCACAACCAGGTCAGCAAGTTTAAGGAATTCATCTTCTCCCTTACCCAGAACTCTGCTTTGCCGTTGGCCTTCTTGCACCGCTCCGCCAGGACTGAGACACCTACAGTCACTTCAGATAATGGTTCTTCTGCTGCTCTCATGAGAACAACCTGAATCACACGTCCTTCATAAATATGGGCGTCAAAAGTTGATTTCCATTCTGGATACATGGTGGGTTTCTTCTGAACCAGAGTTTTTCCCCTCTCTGAAAGCCGCACCAAAAAAGAGAGAAGCTGTAAAACCAAAAGGCAAAGCTCACCCTGACAAACAGGACATGCAAAGGCAACAAAGGCATTCATGTGCTGCCACAGAGACCAGGAGGGACAAATCCCATTTTGGAATTCAGAAGTGGGCTTAGTGATATGCATCTTGACAGTGAATATTCCGTGGCTGCTTTCTGGCATCGATCTCCATGATATTATTTGATCATGATGAATATCTACTGCTAAAAAATAAATTAAGATAGATGTCACATTGACCTAAGTTTAAGTTGAAACTCATGGCTGAGAGATGAAAAGTTCCACATTTCATTAATCCACTTTCAAGTTATCCCAACATTTCACTTCTATTTATAAGCAAGTCACTCTCATTGACACTGTACTCTCTCTGCCATGTTTCCCACTTCTTAATGGGTTTTATAGGACCTTATCTGTCCTCTCTAGCACATGCAGACCTTGCACAGATACAGAGCAACAGAAAGGCTGAAAAGATTTCAAGAAGCCTTAGAGATTTTTCCTAACGTTTACCTAGTCTACCATAAAAGCATCTCTACGGTACTCCTTCCTTCAAGTCTTATAGCGATGCATTATTCTTACTAGACGGATTATTTTCTTTGTAATACACAGCTCCAGTCTCTCTTGCTGCCTGTTAATTTCTATCTTTACCTTAGTGTACCAATCAGCTGTTTTCTGCCCCTATCTGTAACAGGCATCAGCACATTTCATACGTTCCCCTCAGCAGCCCCATTGACACATCCCAAAATGATACTTACTGCCTCCATCCCATTTTTCACCGTGACTCTGATATATGATGCCACCTCCTCAGCATTCCTCTGATTTGCTTCTGAGCCAATTATTCCTTATTTGTACTCAGGTAACTGAATATCGTTTTGTACATTCTGTGCAATTTTTGCTGCTAATCAATTTTCAAGATTATTTGCTGCAATAAAAGTGCTTTCTAAATGCCTCTTGAGCTCTGAAGGATCCTTTTTTTCCCCCTTCCGTAAGCGTGCAATCTATTCTTCTGATATCAAGGCAGTAGCAAAGCAGATTAAATAGCTGGACCCTTCCCCAGGAAGCTGCAGCGTGATCTGCTTCCTACAATTAGCAATCAAATTTTCTTTCTCTTCAATGAAAGAAGAATGAGACTCATTTTAAAAAGATTACTGGAAACTCAAGGCAAAGTCCGTGTTCATTCAGTGCTAACTTGCTCAATACACTTTGCTCAGTTGTGCTGAGCTATGCAAACAAGAGTAACGAATAGTGTCCTTGTTCTTCATTAGGGAATGCCTGCCAACAACAGCATTACAGATTACAACCTTGACAAGCACACCCAAGCCTGCCTGCCAGAAGGCATGCTAAATTGCTCCTACAGCCACCTGAGGACCTCTGCCATTTCACACCAAGCTTGCACGTTCCTCCTCTACTCAGTTAAAAGCCTTCATCTCGAATTTGGACAATTTTGCAGACAGAAAAACTCAGAAACGTTAGCAATCCAAACCTACTTTCAGAGCCCCGTATTTGGTGTTCATAGCTATGGAAGACTTTGGAAATATGGTGAAAAGATACAGAATAAGCTCAAAGAGAACATCATTCAAGGGTTAGTAAGATAGGCAATAAAAGTAAGGGGGAATTAAAAGTAGGCTGACTGCACAGCAAGGGTTTTACGTTAGCCTATTTTTTGGATTGCTGAAGCCAGACCCTTTCACCAAAAAGGCAAGCTTCAGCTGACATCCTTGGGAATACAAGAAATTGCAGCTACTTGCAGAACTTCTGATGATAATTCACAGTTTGCAAATGCAACAGCATTTTAAAGACAAGCTGGTAATACTCTTTGTAATATTTCTAGCTGGAAGGAAAACTTTCAGGCCACTTGCAGAAGTCTCCCTATTCCCATGCCCCAATTATGATCTGCTTTGCTCAGTTACTACACACATCTTACCCTACACAGAACTGAAAGAAGTTGCCTGAATTAATGGCAACAACTTTCAGTCCGGCTGTGATGCTTTTGTAATTAAAATCATACTAATCAAGACTTGTCATGGGTCACAATACCTGCCTGCAAATGAACACTTAAATCACAGCAAAGAACAGCCTTTAAAAACACCATTCATACCCTTCCTGAATTCAGGCTTCATTATTTCTCTGCTAGCACTAGAGGTTTCAAAATACTTCTCACGTCTGCAAGTTGGCTTAATGCCTAATCACCAGGCAAACGATTTTCTTCTTATACAATAAGCTTTTCCTCAACCACATTTCAGCATGCAAATCCAGCTGAAGTTATTTCAAGTCTTGTCAAACTGATAACTGGAGCATCAATTTCTTTTCCCAGGCACTGACCATCCCCAATCAGTCACTGCTCTGAGGTTCACAGCACCTTTCTCCCCCATTTTTCAGTACTGCAAAGATAAAGCAGAGAGGAGGAAAGGTGGGACAATTCCGCTTGCCAGGAGACATAAGCTGAGAAATTGTAAAAGGGATTTATTTAGACCACTTCCACCTCTCCACACACTCTAACAGCAACACTTTGAACACCATTTATTTAGAGGGTCTCCCAACAGACTAGGAAACAGCCTCTTTCGAGCTTAATGCATTTGCTTGATGACAGCATTTTCTGGAAGGGGCACTGTGCCTTTCCTGCATTCTTTGAAGCCCTAGAGACATAAGGCAGGATTTAAAAGGCTCAGTCTAATCGCATGCAGCAATTCCTAGGCTTTTCTCTCTCAATCTGTTTGGCTACAGCAACATATTTTAGGTAAATATCTGAAATTACTATAAACCTTTGGACCAGACTCTGTGAAGAAGTGGTCATTGAAGGCTGAGGGTATGCTGAACAGGGAGATGCTAACAAAACCTTGAGTGCAAGTCATTCCAAGCAAGTAATTCTACCAAAAGCCCCAGTTACTACTACAAACAATGAAATACATTTCTCATTAATACCCATCCTTTAAGTCAGTAAAAGTAACGTGCTGCTCTAACGCTCGAGGAAAGTATTCTCAATCCTGCTGCAGTTCAGATCCCTCTTAATGACACTCCACTACACCACCCTCTCCCTTGCAGAGTTCTTGTGAGTGCAGTCTGTTGCTTGCAGAACAGGTGAGAGCAATACTTTATTTAACATCCACAAACCTATGTCATACAAAACTTGTTACTCACCTTAACTCATGCAAAAGTGACATTTTCACTGTTTCAGCTGCTGCACCACCTATTTTGTGAATAGTTAGGTGTTGGTGGTGAAGCAGGGAAAAGAAGCTTAGACTTCATCCTACCAAGTGCTGAATGCTCTGGCTGCAGGACAAGGAAATTCTAGTAAAAAAGCCTCATTTTACGGTGAGGGTAGAAACAAAAGTCACTGTTATTTCTTCCATTCTGAAACAAAAACTCATGCTGAGGCATTTGGCATGACAGTTCATGAATGGTAATGAGTCCTGCTGTTCCTAAGACAGATTGCAGCATTTCTCAACAGTTTAGACATATTCAAAGTAGTACCACCATTTGTAACCTCACCCGTAGTCAGCGCCTCCTTCATCTTGATGGCACAGAAAGGCTGTAATTGTTCCCCTTGGTTCTGCACAGGTCCCAGCTCAAAGGAGTTGAAAGATATCCGTAAGAAGGGGGCCATTGCTCACAACAATGCCGACACACACCTGTGTGGAAAGAGCAGAACAAAAGACCTGGTTTGAGACACGTGAGAAAGCAGAACACAGTTCTCAGCCACCACTGCGATGCAACCCATCCTCTGAAGTCTGCCAGCCCTCTGCGAGGTTTTGAGACCACAAGCCTGAAGTGAAACTGGCACACACTGAAACAAAAAACATCACAAGTATGATCAAAGACTGAACATAACTCTTAACTGTACTCTCTTAAAAATAAGTAGTTATGCTTTTGACTTATATCTTCAATTTTTAACTGACTGTGATGATTTTCATTAACAGATACAAACGTATGAACATTCTTGACAAAGAAGTAGCTCACAAATTAAGAGAGCTTGTAACTCAAGTGGAAGAGCTGCATACATTTCTTAACACACTGATGATTCTCTGATATTTGAATGTTTGGGTTTTTTTTTTTTTTTGCTACAATAAAAAATATTAAGTTTTTGGAGTCACTTGTATGAGCACACAGAATGGGTATACTTAAATATATATTTCCAGATGTTTCAATAGGCTTCAAGTGACAAAAGGAATTCCCTTCATTAATTTAATTTATAAAAGTTATCTGAAAAACTGTTAAACCCCTGGATAATTCCTGGACACTGTGGCAAAACTGCTACCAGCTGTACAGCATGGGCACCATGTCCTTAAGCATGACCACACAATCACACTGCATATAACCACTCGGTCAGCACTAACAGGCTGAGAAACTGGTTCATCCCTCATGAGTTCACGCTGCTTTCTCATTTAGACATCTATGTGGAAAACCAAGTACTTTCCAGAGAACACCACCAAACCAAAACATGGATAATAAAAACACGACTCCAACTCAAGCACTGCTTTCAAGGTGGTGCAGCAGCAATGCTAGGAAGCATCACTGAGCTACAGAACATAGGCTGTTTGCAAGGTGCAAGCATGTGTCAGGCAAAAAGAGTTGAAAAAGCTACAGCACCACTTGGTGTAAACTGTCAGGAAATCTAAGAATCCAAACCACCTAAGTCAGCAAACTGGCGCTCCGCTTCTCTTCCCTCCTTCTTAAGAGCCCCTGAACCCAGATGTACTAGGCACCATTGCTTTTCCCACTGAACAGCTAAAAGCCACCACTGTCACTGACAATCCCACAGCTTGCCATCCAGAGTCTCAGTACCATAACAACCCGTTCGCACTAATCCACTGGTTAATGCTGCTCAGAGCACCATTTGATGAGATTGGGGATTGAGACAGCCTCACAAGGACAGCAAAAGAGCTTTTGTAAGGATTAACAAATACTGATACCTCCCTTTGACACATGGAAGGTAAGCACTGTGCCCATCAAGAGCTTGACTGAGGAACATGTTTTAACTGCTTAAGAGACTGTGCTCACTGTGCTCAGAGTGACCAGCTACAGGACTTGCCATCACCAGGTCACGGGAAGCTACTACTCAAGTGCAGATGTAAAAAAACAGATTTCCTAGCCTGCCAGCTCTGGGGAAACAGCTTTAGGACTCAACTGGGCCATAGGTAGAAAGAAGCTAAGCAAGTCGGTGTGTAGCTCCCACTGGAAAGTTTATCTGACAGAATCACTGGATTGCAAAATAATTCAGGTTGGAAGGGAAAGCCCAGCATGAAATCACAACTTCCTCTAAGTGTGGGACTATAAAAAAAACTGGAAGACATCAACAAAAGTTAAACTAGCAATTGCACCGGTTTCACCCAAACTGATTCAAGCCAGTATTAGCCCTGAAACAGGACACAAGCCTTGTCGTTTGACATCTACTTCAAAAGTAGATTAACAGATAAAATCAATAGGTACAAACAGCATACGGATTTTGTAAAACCATGCAATTTTCCTTCGTTCTGATGGCCTAATACAAAATCTACTTTGAAGGTCACATTTTCAACTCTGCTTTTTAAAACATTTTTTAGCTTTTGTTTATGGTTGTTTTCATTTCACAGCACTTGGCTTCAGTGCAACATCAAATTCTCACTCAGAAATGCAGTGTTAGAGACAAGAAGTTAAGGATTCAGGAGAAACACCAAAATTCAGGAATTTTGCGATGAGAATTAGAGATGCTCAGTGGGTTCACGTGAAATCTTGCACCGCAACACAGGGAGGCTAAGAAAGGGCCGTTTGGATTCACACCTCGGGCATGTTTTCCAGTCCTTGCCTATGCTAAGATATTGCACTTGATATATGCTGGCTGTACTGCTGTAAACAACAAAAACATAATCCACTAAAAGTGGTTTTGGCAGTAAAGTTTCAGAGAGAGACTCAGTTTAATTCAACCAAGTTTCTAAAATCCCTGCTGAATGTGCTCACCCAAAGTTCTTGTCACATCGGAAAAAACAAAACCAGCCAAGTGATGCACACATTTTGCTCACTGCATTTTAGACAAACCTACCCCTCAAGTCACCATCCAAGTGTTGACTCTACTTTTAAGAGCTGTATCTGCTACAAAACACCAGCTACGACATGCAAATGATTTCACAGTCGACTTGTATGACCTGCATTGCTGCTGGGGTGCATTAAAGTCAAAGAGTTTTCCCCAGAGTGCATGATTTTATCCAAACCAAACGGCACAGAAATTGAGATGCAAACTCCAAAAACACAGCAATTGAGAACAAAAAANAAACCCAAAAAACACAGAAATTGAAAAAAAAAAAAAAAAAAAAAAAATCAAGGAAAATGCTTCAGAAGGATTGTTCTGTATGAAGTACCCATGACAGATACACCGATTCAGATTGTGCTCTTTGATGCTGCCTGGCAAATCTGTTTCAAAGATCCCCAATGCATCCTATTGCAAGTTGAAGCTATGTTCAACACCATCTGGAGTAGATTCTGTAAAATCCACAGCAACTTCCTAGAACCATAGAACGGTTTAGGTTGGAAGGGACCTTAGAGATCATCTTGTTCCAACCCCCCTGCCATGGGCAAGGACACCTCCCACCAGACCAGGTTGCCCAAAGCCCCATCCAGCCTGGCCTTGAACACTGCCAGGGAGGGGGCATCCACAACTTCTCTGGGCAACCTGTGCCAGTGCCTCACCACTCTCACAGGGAAGAATTTCCTCCTTAGATCTAGTCTAAATCTACCCTCTTCCAGTTTGTAGCCATTACCCCTTGTCCTGTCACTACCTGTCCTTGTAAGAAGTCCTTCCCCAGCTTTCCTGTAGGCCCCTTCAGGTCCTGGAAGGCTGCTATCGGGTTCCCCTGCAGCCTTCTCTTCTCCAGGCTGAACAGCCCCAACTCTCTCAGCCTGTCCTCGTAGGGGAGGTGCTCCAGCCCNACTGCACCACACAACTTGGCATCATCTGCAAACTTGCTGCGGGTGCACTCGATCCCACTGTCCATGTCACCAAAGATGTTAAGCAGTACCAGTCAATGTCAACTGTGGTGTACCACTTGGCTGCCT
>WBMW01003924.1:0-10333 GCA_013396635.1 Penelope pileata | reverse complement strand
CAGCTGTGCCATCTGCTGTCATCAGGCTAATTGGGGAATCAGCTCCCAGCCTCCCCATGGCCTGGGGAGAGCTGTGAGCCTCTCCCCCAGGGCCCAGTGGGGTTAAAGCTGCTCCTCAGCTCCAGGCCCAGAGCACTCCTCCTCCTGCAGGTAAGAGAGGTGAGAGCAGGGAGCTGGATATGACGGGGGGCAGCACCTGGGGGCAGCCATGGGTTTTCCCTCTTTGCAAGCACTCCCTGCCAGCTTGCTGTTAGAGGTGAAGGGAAGGGAAGGCAGCGTTGCTCACAGTGGGATGCTGGCAGGGCTCTTACTCACAATGGGATCCTCTCAGGGGTCCCTTCCAGCACGCTGCATGGGGACAATGCTACGCTGGCATGCAGGGCTCTGGGCGGTACAAGCAGGCTGAGACTGCTGGCACTGCCTCAAGCAAAGCAACACTGTTCTTCAATACAGGAGAAACAACTCCTGTATTGCTGCCAGCTCCCTCTGTCCAGCCATCGACTCAAACGGGACCAAACCACACCCAGGGCTCGGGATCCTGCTCCCCACGCTCGAGGTATCAGAGCTGCTCACCTGGGTGCAAACAGGCTGTGAGAGCTCAGAGAAGAGAGCCCCATCCTCCTGTTCCTTGGGTGGGCACAGAGCACATCAGGTTTCCTGCAGGAAGGGGGGGTGACACGGTGCACCCCGACACGCTGGAGCTATGCAGAAGGCACAGAGGTGATGCAGGGCACCTTCCTTAGGGGCTGCACCAGCAGCTAGCTGGGTTTCAGACCAGTGCATCACCGTGGGATGGGTCAGGTGCCTTTCTCCACCCGTGGGGAGGGATGGAAACCAGCTGCCCCCCAGCGCTCCCTCTGAGCCTTTCTGCCAGCAGTGAGCAAAGGGGCAGCTGCACTGGGAAACACCCGGGGTCGTTGGTGACCAAGAGAAATTATTTTCAGTGTGAGAGCTAGGGAGGGAGCTGGGGAGGCGTGAATTCCTCACTCCTGTGCACTGCGAGGGGGGAAGGAAACATTTCCCATCACGTCTGCCTTTTGCTGTGTGCAGAATGTTTGAGGAAGGGTTTCAATCTGATGGTCTTGTCCTGTGGCTGTGTCACTGACTGCTACACTGCTGAAAAAAATTGGAAGATACCCCTCCTGGCATGCCATCACCATGTGCTCCATCAAACCAAGGGCTCATTGGTACCGTTGGGCTCCCTCACCCTTTTCTCACCTGCTCTTATTTCCAAGGGTTGAGCTCAGAGCACAAATGGGTGAGTAGCCCTTACACACCTCCTGCTTTAGATTTATTCTTACTTTCATCCCTCTTGCTCCCGAGGTTCCCCTGGCCCTCCTGTGTAGCAGAAAGGTCCCCAGGAGGCAGGGGAGTCCCCAACCCTGGAGGCGTTTAAGGGACGTGTGGAGGTGGCACTGAGGGATGTCATTTAGCATTGGGTTTGGTTTAGTGTTGGGTTTAGTGTTGGGTATGGGTCTTTTCCAACCTGAACAGTTCTGTGGTTATGCTGGGCAGAGATAAAATAATCTTATGGCTGAAAGATTCCCTCTCAGTGTTAAAATTAGAACAAAAAAGGGAGAGTGAGAGCAGTGAAACCAGATAAATGGTAGCAAGCTTCCTCATGAAAGCATAAAGCTCTTCGTCTGCTGGGCACATTGAAACAGCGAGAGTGCTCACAGTGCTCGGGTAGAAACAAGGAGCAAATGTTGTCAGAGTAGAGGCTCCTTCATCTGGAAGAGAAAGACAAAAACTGTGGATGGGACAGAGCTGACATCCAAGAAACTGCAACAGGAAGTAATGCACAAAAATTCTAACAGTGTTTTGACACTTGCTTACAGTAAGTAGCTATAAGAGGGGGGAAAAAAATCTTCCACATGAGGCTGTGAATTCTCCACTGCTCAGTGGTTTAAAATCTTGCTGCAGTGTGTGATAGGGGCCATGCCAAAGGAGAGCTGCCTGCTGGAAAGGACCTGGGGGTCACAGGCTGCCCTGGGAGGCTGTGGAGTCTCCACCCTTGGAGATGTTCAAAACCTGATGTCTTGGGCACGCTGCTCTGGGTGGCTCTGCTGGAGGAGAGGTTGGACCAGATGACCCTGGAGGTCCCTTCCAACCCCAGTGTTCTGTGCTACGTGCTTTGGGCAGAGAATAACAGATGAATGGGTGTAAAGCAACTGACACGCGCTCGGTTGCTGAAAACATATCTATGAAGAGAAGGGGAATTGTTTTTTTTATTATATATCAGTCTCAAAGTCTCCTGTGGTTCCTCAAGGTGCCCTGCATGGCTGTGCAGGCAGTCTGCCCTGGTGCTTTCCAGCTCTGTTTCCTTATCTTTGTATCCGTGGGCTTAAGCCTCTCTGTTTCCTTGTCCTGGACAGCCCAGAGCTGTTCCTGGTTTTGGACTGACCCTACCCCAGGACAAGGTGACTGCGTGTGGTTTTTAACCTTTCTCCCAGCCCCATCTCTTCAGCAGCCTCCCACAGGGCTGCTGTGCTGGGCCAGACCTGCACTCCAAGGGAGACCAAAGCTCCTGGCCAACATCTGCAGAGCTCCGTGGTGCTGGCACGATGGGCAGCAGCAGCTCTGGGCACACATAACCAGCAAGAGCTGCCTTCACCTGGACTTGGCTGAAGCTCTGCTGGGGACAGGGAACATTTCTCCTCCCCAGAGCGGTCAGGCACTGGCCCAGCTGCCCAGGGGTGAGGGAGTGCCCGTCCCTGGGGGTGTTCAGAGCCGTGGGGATGTGGCCCTGGGGCCATGGCTGAGTGGGCATGGGGGGATGGGCTGGGGTTGGGTTGGGGATCTCTGAGGGCTTTTCCAACCTTAATGAGTCTATGAATCTACAACACGAGAACTCAGGACTTGAGTTAGTCTGGTCACACACTGGTCATGGTTTCTTCTGTGTGACTCTTGCAGTTGGGTCTCCAGCATCGAACAGCACCTCCCTGGATGGTGAAATCTCACTGTGATGGGTTTTTATTCTCAGCATAGGATCTTTCTATCACTGCTGAGATGGGACCAAAGCCATCCTACCAGTGAAACCTTTGCTTTGTGGGTGGTTGTTGACCATCTCCACCTCTTCCCAGTGTTCTTTTCTGCCCACAGACCAACACAGCTGGCCCCATGGCAGGGGAGAACCACACTCAGCTGACAGAGATCACGCTCCTGGGCTTTTCTCATGCCCAGCCCTTCCTCTTCGTCCTTTTCCTGGCTGTGTACCTGATCACGCTGCTGGGGAACTTCACCATCCTTGTCCTCGTGTCCCTGGACCCCCATCTCCACAGCCCCATGTATTTCTTCCTCAGCCACCTCTCCTGCCTGGACATCTGCTTCTCAACGGTGACAGTGCCCAAGATCCTGGCCAACACGCTGTGCTCACGGGCGACCATCTCCTACTCGGGGTGCCTGCTGCAGATGTTCTTCCTGATGGGGTGTGCGGGCTCCGAGTGCGCGCTCCTGGCCTTCATGGCCTACGACCGCTACGCCGCCATTTGCCATCCCCTGCACTACGCCCACACCATGCACCCCAGGGTCTGCAGGGCAGCAGCTGCTGGCTGCTGGCTCTGGGGGATGCTGGATTCAGCCACGCACACGCTCCTGGCCTCCAAGCTGTCCTTCTGTGGGGCTGTTTGCCTCCAGCACGTCTTCTGCGACGTGCCCCCGCTGCTGAGGGCTGCGTGCGGTGACACGAGGCTCAGCGAGGTGGCCCTCCATGCTGCCAGCATCTTCATGGGCATTGGCCCCTTCCTGCTCATCATCGTCTCCTATCTGCACATCCTGGCTGCTGTGCTTGCGATGCCAGCAGCCGCCAGCCGGCACAAGGCCTTCTCCACGTGCTCGGCCCATCTGTTGGTGGTCGGCCTTTACTTCATTGCGGCCAACCTCAACTACAACCATCTTGGGGCTGGCTCCTCACTAGCGGCTGAGACATTGGTCTCTGTGCTGTACTGCATGGTCACCCCCATGCTGAACCCCATCATCTACAGCCTCCGCAACCAGGAGGTGCGTGGGGCCCTGCGGAGGGCCGTGTGTGGGCGTCAGGGCTCCCTGTGCCATGGTGATGGCGTGGAGTCAGCCCAGCACCATCTGTCTGCAGGGAAACCATGATGGGAGCAGTGGGCCTGGGGACATGAGCGAGCAGGGGGTGCTTCTGGCATGCCATCGTCATGTGGTTGACCCTTAGAATGTTGCTGATGAGAGCATGGTGGCATCAAGCTGGATCCAGGCCACGGTTCTGGGATTATCTCAGAATCACTGGGGTTGGAAGGGTCCTCTGGAGATTATCAAAAGTCCAACACCCTGCTAAAGCAGGTTCCTTGCTTTATGACTTTATTATAGAATCATAGAACAGCTTAGGTTGGAAGGGTCCTTAAAGATCACAGAATCATGGAATGGCTTGAGTTGGAAGGGTCCCTGAAGATCACAGAGCCATGGAATGGCTCAGGTTGGAACAGGGTGTTCTTCTGGTGTGTTTCTTCCTTTGTTGCAGAATCAGGGACATTTCTTTGCAAACGTTACCATTTTTTCAACCAGCTCCACTGTTTTCAAGCAGGTCTAGCAACACCACTGCTTTGGTTTCTTTTTGGCTTCTTCTTTCAGGGCCACAGTGGCTGGACAGGGCCAAAATGTGCCCATCCGTGCCTCAGTTACCAAGAAGGACCCAGCAAAACCCACTCTGTTTCTCTGTTTGCAAAGAAACCAACTGAGGAGTCATAAAACAGAGCTATGACACACACAGCTTCTTGGGAGCTGTTTGCTTGTTTTTCTTAGAGCACAACACACACCAGTTTTACTCCTTAGGGAAAAATTCTTCTGTTAATGCCTGTGTTGGGTTGGCCTGTTTCTCCTGCCCAAACAGGCTGGAGACCTTTCATCCACTTCTACCTTCCCTACATCCTCACTGATTGTAAAAAATTGAAGCACTTTTAGTAGAGATTCCTATTTAGGCATCTGCCATGATGAAGCCCACTCTGGAGAGCCCCCTGGGGAGGAACACTAGGAAATAAAGGGTGAACTGTGCAATGAAAATATATTGGGAATGTTACCTTGGGGGTTGGGGGTGGAGATAGATGATAGAAAAAGAAAAAAACTCCAGAAAATTTGAATTAAAAATGGCAATGCACCATCCTGTCTCACAGAGACAAAGTCTTTCAGCCGGTGACCTTGGATCCCGGATGAGCCCCCAAGTTGTGAGAAACGCTCGATGGCCACTGACTGAGGCTCAGGCAGAGGATGAGGTGCATGGCCCTTTACTGACACTTTGCACAGCAGGTGCCCTAGCAGGTAGGCGCACCAAGCAGGGATGTACAGCAGTTTTTATTCTCCCCCTGCCCTGGTTCCTCANTTGGGGTGCTGTGGGCGACGTTTGGGGGGTTGCAGGTATGTTCTAGAGTCTTTGGGGAAGGTTAGGGAAATAGAGAGACAGGAAGGAGGGTCCTGCAAAAACAGCATCCTACTATTTCTTACAGACAGCCACGTGAATATTGCTTTAAACATTAAAAATAAAAAGTGATATGCACATTTCCTCTTACTCTGCTTCTCACCCACTCAGCCTTTCCCTCATATCTGCGACAGAGGGTGGAATGTGCAAGGAATGGAGCCGACAACAGCCACCAGGCATTTTGCTGTCACAAATAAGCGGGACACAAAGTCAATCAGGTCAGAACAGAAGCACTTTATTACTGGAGCTATAGGGGAGAGCACGGTGCTGCAGAGAAATCTGCTGCTGTGAACTGCCCACGTAGGGCAGTCAAAGAGTTTGCATACCTTTAAGTCTGGCTCTTCACCAGCCTGTGCCAGAGAAGCAGAATATGGTAAATAGCAACAGCAGTGGGAAATCCTCAGCTGAGGGAACTCTGACCAGTGCATCCTTTCACAAATAATGAGCCCCTTTGTTAATTAAATCATACTGGCTGGCTGGAGGAGTGCCTTTGTCACTGACTGCAGGGTGTGCTGAAGTTGTTAGGGCAGAGACAAGCTGTGGGACTGCCCTCCCTGCCCCACCTGTGTGTGCTGATTTGTGCTGCCAGTTAACAGCAAAGATGGAGCTCTCGGGAATATTCCACTGGCTGCAACCAGTGGATCCCGATCCATTGGCCGCATGGAAAGGATTTCCCCAGCAAAACGTTCCTTTGCTGGGATGCCTGGATGGGGACCTGAGCAGTTACTGACACAGTAACTCTTTACACTCGCTATTGCCTTATTATTTGAAGCTGTTTGGTATTTTCCTCTTGCTCCAAGATACATTTTCCAGAATCAATGGTCTCAGAAAAAAATCTAAATGTTACATTTTTTGTTTTTCATAGTTCACCCCAGAAATAACACATCTCCCAATGATGTTCTTGGCACAGGGGAGGGAACTAAATGAGTAATCTGCTACCTTAGCAAGAGCGTCCTTTGTTTTCATCAACCAGCACACGCCTGTTTAATGGCACAGCTCACTGCATCCAAGCTTGTGTCTGTTTACACCCAGACTCAGCAATGAGGGTCAAATGCTCCCAGTCCTGGGTCTGCCCAGATAGACCCAGCCCACATCTCTCTGCACTACAAACGTGACTCGTCCTGCACGTGGAAACCGTTCTTGGGAAAGGGTAAGTCCAGCCCTCACAGAGCTCCATCCCTGGGCAGGATGAGGTCCAGGGCCACAGCCCAAGGCGCTGCCTCTTATTCTACAGCTGTAACTTCTGGACTTAGCCCTACGGATAAAGGTCTGTCGGATGGAGGTGACAAATGGCAACTTAAAAAGAATCATAGAATCATTAAGGTTAGAAAAGACCTCTGAGACCATCCAGTCCAACCGTCTGAAGAAGAAGTCCCTTTGTCTGAACTAGATCACAGTTGGTGTTTCTTGTCTGAGAATTGCCCTGCTGGAAACAGAAACGGACACCGTTCTCCTGAAGCCTTCTGGTGGACATGGGGGACAGACCAGACAGAAAAGATGCCACCTATCACACCCACATGTCCTGAAACCATCCCACCTTTCCCACATGGGACTGGGTGGGAACCAGAACGCATCCTGGGCACAGGCCAATGCGTTTCCTCGGATGCTGCCGGGTTGCTCATTGGTATTTCTTGCATTTAGATGTGCCAAGCTGGGCCAAATTAAGCTAATAATATAAAAAAGGCTGAAGCAGAGAGAGGCAAAGGTTTGGGAGGAGGCAGCATGGGCCATGTATGTCTCACTGCAGGAGCTGGACGTAATTTGCTGGGAAGAGGCCAACCTTCCCCCGGCACTGACCCCGCCACCAGCCCTCATCCACCATCTCGATGTGCGTGATGGTGTCGTCGGGATCAAAAGAAATTTCATCATCTCCATCTGCAAAGATTGATCAGAGAAGAGTCACAATGCAAAGAGAGCACCGGTACGAGCTGGTTTTGCATCCCTCCCCTGCGTCTACCCCAGAACACAGAACACGCGGGCTGACAAATCTGAGCTCATTCCATCCAACCCCATCTCTGCAACTGCACCAACAGAGCCGAGGAAGGGGCAGAGCATCACAGATGAAACGTGAAGTATGTGTTCCAAACAAAGGTCTCGTTTGACTTTCCAAGAGGAAGAAAATCAAACAACCAACTCCAAATCCTTCCAGCACCACTGGTGGTGTGAGCCGCCATCTCCCCATCCCTTGGCCGAAGTCCCAGTGCTCTCCTGCTGGGATGATTGCCCTCCCCATAGCCTGGATGGCAAACCCACCTCCTTGGTAATCATAGATGGCCACTGCACAGGTCCCGGGGTTCTCCACCTCGTAATCATTGTCCATTTTCCCTGCAGAAGACAGGATGGGAAGATGAGAAAGGGGCTGAAGGCAGCCATAGGGTCTGCTCAGTGCCACACGCCACCCCGCCACCAGCCCTGCAGTGAGCCACATCCAAACTCCATCGACAGAGAGAGGTGTAGCACGGCTCGAGGCAGGGTGTGATGCTCTTCCATTCTTCTCCATGTGCCTCCTTCAGAAAAAGCTCTGAGCACAGTGCCAGCTTACCCAGGGAGGCATAAGGGTTGAGCTGGAGTGAAAAATGGAGAAGAATAACTGCCTGCACACTGCGAACAGCAGGACAAGATCTTAGAGTGGACAACAACGGAATGTAGGTCAGCAATGTGGTATCCTTGCAAAACCACGCATTTCGTTGTGTAATAACAACGTGCACAGCTTGGAGCTTGTCTGTCTGTCTCTCTTTTCTCATTTTCTACCTTTTCTCTTCATATTCTTTTACTCCTTCGCTCTTGGCAGTAGCCACGGCCTCACAATGTCTCAGAACTTTTCATATAGAAATAAGCCCTTCACCAAAGTACTCTTACCAATAACACTTATTAATTGGTTGTTAGCCAATTAGCTAACAAGCTGAGGACCAGCTGCTGCTGGAAAGCTCTCAATACACTGAGTGCTGCTGTTCCTCCGGGTCTCTGATGACCCCATCATGGTCTGGGGGAGCTGACCTGGACAGGTGACTCAGAGACAAAAAACAATTCACCTCCCTCGACACCCACTGAGCGAGACAAGGCGACTGCTGAGCTGACCCCAAGATTTCAGGCGCCAACCCCCTCTGCATTCTGTCCGTACACGTGCAATCAGACAGACACACGTCCCAATTCCTGCCCCATGCTCACCCTGGCAGGGCTGGCTCTGGCTGTGCTCCTCGGGAAGGATCTCCTCGTAGTCCTCCCCGCCATCCTCCCTGAGGCTGTAGACAGCCCCTGGCTGTTCTGGGGCTGCTGGCAGCTCCTCGTACTCAGCCTCCGCGCTGACACCATCGCAGTAGTCCGAGTGCTCCAGCAGCTCCTCGTAGTCCCCGCCGACGTCCAGGCTCTCGCTGTAGATGGGCTGATCCTGGCTGGGGAACTGCTCTGCAGCCAGACCTGGCTGCCGTGGTGGCAGAGCAGGCGGTGTTTCCTCATCTTCCCCTTGTGCCTCCTGCCACGAAGTGAGAAAATGATGGGAAAGTCACCCGCAAAGCACCCATGCCCAACACAAGTGAACCTGCTCCACTGCACGTGTGCGTGGTGCTGCCATGGCACGGATGGAGCATCGTCCACAAACAGAACGCAGCCACGAGCTCAGGGCTGGGCAGACTCCCGTGGTCACAGATTTGTGTCTGTCTCACTCAGCACTGCCAGTGCACCCATGCCAGGAGCCCGTCTTGCACAGCGTAAGGTGCCACGCAGCCATGTCCCATCACCCCAACATTCTCCCTCTCTCCTTCCAAAGCCTCTCCCATGCTGTGGCTGCACCTTCCTCTTCCTGCCCCTCCAGGCTCTGTGCCCTCTGCCCTCTCCCCCTGGCTCTCCCAGCCTCAGCACCTGCTCTCCTTGTTGCATGGGTGCTTGCTCGGCCCTCCCAGGGAGCGGTGATGGCACAGTGGCTGGAAGCGTCTCTGTGCGGTCCTTCTCTCTCTGGGGGATTTCCTGCTGGAGAAAAGTCACCCGAGCTTCTCAGCCCCTTTGAACAACATCCATTCCCCTTCCCATTCCCATTTCCCATTCCCATTCCCAACAGAGCAGCTGTCAGACAGTTCTCCTCCTGCTGAAAACTGTGCCAGCTGCCATAAACCTTTCCTACGGATTTTTCCTGTCGGCAGCACTTCAAAGTTGGGAATTTGGGCATTTAGTGGGGTTTGAGCCCAAAAAAAAATGGCTATTTTTGAAGAGCCATCCACCAAGGGCTCGCGACCTGGTTTGGGGGGGATTTTGGGGGCTTTTTAGTGGTTTTTTGTTGTTTTTTTTTCTCCCACTTTTTTGTGGGGTTTTTTGGCTGAGGAAAATGAGAAAAAGAGCCNAGGTATCATGGGGTGATGTCATGGGGAGATGCCATGGAGAGATTCCATGGGGAGATGCAATGGGGAGGTGCCATGGGACGATGTTATGGAGATGCCATGGAAATGCCATGGGGAGATGCCATTGGGAGATGCCATTGGGAGATGCCATGGGGAGATGCCATGGGGAGATGCCATGGAGATGCCATGAGGAGATGCCATGGAGATGCCATGGAGATGCCATGGGGAGATGTCATGGCTCACCTTCCGCCGGGCCACCTGGCTGTCCCGTGCCTGCCGCCTTGCCCGCTCATCCTGCGCCTGCCTCCTGCTCTCCTCGTCTGCCGCTTTCGCCATGTTCTCAAACCGTGACCGCAGGCTGCTGGTGCCACTGGAAGCAGCTGCATGGAGATAACAGCTGACCAACGTGTCCTTCCCACCACCCCAAGCACCCTGACCCCTGCAGCCCTGGAGAACATCGCAGTACAGCCACCCCTGGTCCCTCAGCACCACCACCGTGCTGCTGCGGGGGGACCACGAGACCCTCCAAGCCCAGGGCTGGTGGGCAGATACATAGATATCTCAC